>LNAC01001612.1:45797-134559 GCA_002007465.1 Ailurus styani
AAAAAAAAAAAAAAAAAAAAAAAAAAAAAAAAAAGAAGAAGAAGACAACAAAAAATGCCGGCAAAGTATGTGGAAAACTTGGACCACTCATAGATTGCTGGTGGGAGTGTAAAAATGACCCAGCTATTCTGAATGACAACTTGGCGTTTGTTACAATCTATACATACACGTAACTATGTGACCCAACAATTGTACTTTTGGGCATTTGTCCCAGAGAAATGAAAGTTATATTACATAAACACCATAAATGTTCATAGAAGCTTTATTAATAACATGGAAAAATTGGAAGCAAGATGTCCTACATTGGATGAATGGTTACACAACTACTCATCAACAAAATGGAAAAAATACTGACACATGCAACAATTTGGATGAATATTAAGAGAATTATGCTGAGTGAAATAAAAGCTAATCTCAAAAAGTCACATAATGTATTATTACATTTTTAGGACATTCTTAGAATGATGGAATTATAGAGATTGAAAACAGATTAGTGGTTCTCAGAAGTTAGGGATCATGGTGTGGGGATAGGCAATAAGGGAGAGGCAGGAGAGAACCCTGTGGTGATGGAACATGTATAGATTTGTGGTGTGGTTACACAAATCTATATATGTGATATAATTCCATAGAAAGATATGCACACAGACATACACACCAAATAATTGCATGTAAAACTGGTAAAATATTAATAAGGTCTGTAGTTATAAAAATGTAAATTTTCTTTCATATTGTATTGTAATTATATAAGATATTGCTATTGGGAGAAACTAGTTGAAGGAAACACAGGATCTTTCTGTATTCTTTTTGGAACTTATTGTCAATCTACAATTGTTTCTAAATAAAAAAAATAAATGAAGGTAATTCAAAGAAAATTTCCAAACTTTGCACAGTGAGAGGGTATCATAGCCAATGAGGTTTAACCAAGGTGTGATTCTTGCTAAAAGAAATTTCCAGTGAGATATGTCCTTTTTAGCTCTCATTTCTATTTAGAATCACTAAAAAACACAAAATGGGTGAAACTATATATTTCACTTTCCTTTATGTATTTTAGCTTCATCATAAAGTTTATTTGTAATGATGTTTGTATTTTAGTTGGTGCAATACATTGTCTCTCTTATTCAAGAAAATATAATATTCAGAAGATAAATTTTCTATTTTAACCAGTGTCAATATTCATTTCCAAATACCTACATAGTGCCACTTGGTCTGAAAGATTTGGTGTAGTATCTAACGTTGTCTCAGAAATAAAAAGAGAAAAGCATTTGATTGAATAAAGAACATTTAAATTATATATCGCTTCTCGGCCTTTTGGTTAAGATCAAGTGAAGAACATTTAAATTATAATAGTGTCAATATATAGCCCAAATCCTGCTCTAAACTGAAATTAGTGCATTTGTATAAAAAACAAACATGATAATACTTTTATTCTATATGAGATATATATTTTTTAAAGATTTTATTTATTTATTTGACACAGAGAGAGAGAGAGCACAAGTAGGCAGAGAGGCAGGCAGAGAGAGAGGAGGAAGCAGGCACCCTGCTTAGCAGGGAACCCGATGTGGGGCTCCATCCCAGAACCCTGAGATCATGTCTTGAACTGAAGGCAGAGGTTTTAACCCACTGAGCACCCAGGCACCCCAAGATGAGATATACTTTAGATTCTTATGATCAAAGGAAGTTAAAATTATTGCTTTTCATATGTAGCCTGTGGACTGATTTAAATGTAATCTCTCAGTGGACTCAAGTCTTGGGTTAGATGTTAAATTTATTGTTTCACTGTTTCTGTAGAATTTCAGACTTGTTCATCAGTGCCTCCTGTACATGTAAAATTATCAATACATAAATTCAATACAAAATGCAAAATATCAAAAACCTCTATTCCTGCTAGTGGCTTGAGAGATCACTGGCTGCCATGGGAAGATGATCTTGCTTTGTGCCTTTGCTTCCACATGGTTTAAACTACAGTGAATAGTCACAACTGCTCTACTCTCAGGAATTCCAGAACTGGGGCACCTGGGTGGCACAGTTGGTTAAGCATCTGCCTTTGGCTCAGGTCATGATCCCAGGATCCTGGGATCAAGCCCCATGTTGGGCTTCCTGCTCAGTGGGGAGTCTGCTTCTCTCTCTGCCTGCTGCTCCCCCTGCTTGTTCTCTCTCTGTGTCAAACAAATAAATAAAATCTTAGGAGGAAAAATAGAATTCCAGAACTGACTGTTAAAAGCCATGTAACACAATGTTATAACATGCAATTTATTTGTTCAATTTGTTTGATACAGTCTGTGGAAAAAATAAAATCAAAGTCTTCTTTTAACTGATCAATTTAGTTAAAATACTTGGGTCAAAACTAAAATACCAATTTGGTAAGTCATTTTGTACACATTCTAAATGGACATTACTGCCAGGAAATCCCAGGCTATACAGAAGTGGAAATGTCTGCATATGAAATTTCAAGGGGAAATGTAAATTATTGAGACATGTATTGCACTGTCACCCAGTTTTACTCTAATAGTAATTCTTAATTTTTCTAAAGTTTCCACATAATAAAAAAGGTGGCATTTTATAATTTCCAAAGCTATAAATCATTTTTTAAATCATGATGATATTACTCAAAACAGATGTGAAAACATATGTTTGCCACAGGTATATTAATTACTTACTTGTCATATTTAATACTGTTGAGACTACCACTTTAACTTCATTTCCTTTTAATAATTGAAATTTATTGAAAATATATTTATCTTAATATCTCATATGTATCTGGTAGAATATGACATAAAAAATCTCATTTAAAAGAAAGTTTTCCACTATAACCTGGGTACAGTTTAATATGCAACTTCTATCTATTAATGTCCTCATCAGAATGTGTGACTAACCTATTTGATTGAAATGAGTAAAACTGCAATTCCACAGCAAGAGATTCAGAAATGCCAGTACATACTACTGTGTATTTTATGAAAATCTGTTACTGTACATCTGTACTAGTGCTCCAGCTTATTTTTTATAAGACACAGTAGTGTGTACTTGAGCACTGCAACACACAGACAAGCCCTAAATGCCATTTTGACTTATAGGGTTTGCAGCTTTGATAGAATCACATGTATCATGTACAGTTTGAGATTTTCCTGGAAAATCTTGCTTTATTACCACACTGTCCTTCAAATAGTCATGACTTGGTGGTAAAGATGTGTCAAACAAATTGCTGCTGGGTAAAGAATGAAATTTCAACTTTAACTAGAATTCCATTACCTGTATAAGAGCTTGGGTATTTTAATATATTAAAACTGGCTTTTTCCATTCTGGCAAATATTCTGAAATCAATCATTTACATCTTGGAGCCCCAGAGGGTATAGCCTTTCAATGTTTGGATAAGAAATGACTAAACATGTGGCAAGGAATCCAACCATGAATCAATGGAATTAAAATCACATTATTCCAAATTCTAACTAAAATGCTCATCTATGTAATTAGGAAGAAGTTCAGTTGAGAGAAGAAAAATAAATTTCTCCATTAACTCTTCAGATCATGGAGTCTTTTTTCTATATATTATGACTATCCTTAGTAGAGATAAAAAATACACACTATATTGAAGTACAAACAGACCATTTGGTGATCTGATAAATTACATGTTAGCTTATGCTCTTTAGCTTAGTGTTACTGTTTAACTCACGATGACAGACATAATGTATAGCCTATAACATATGCCAATGTGTTTCTTTTTCTCTTATCCTTTAGCTTTTTAAAGAAAGTTATACTCAGTTTTCATAACAAGATAGCATGACTTTGAAATTCTTACTCTCCCTACCTTCTTCAAACTGATATCCTAAGAAAAAACTGGATAGTGTGCAGAGATGATACATGTACTTCAGTGGATCAAAAACTAGAATGGTATCATATCTATCAACATTCAGGTAAATAATTGGTTGGAGTAATTTGCTAAGCTTTCATTTGAAATGTGCAGGTAAGTATATATTTTAAATATCTCTTTTAATTCTTGGGGGGGACATCTTCTCTCCACGACAACTCATTTTTTCAAATGTAACTATCAAATGGTGAGTCATTTAAACATAGTTAACAAAGTGCATATATAATAAAATAAGAGTCAGATGTTTCTGATCAGGCATAATAAAAGGGCTTAAATTGAAGTTTCCAACCACAAGCACAGAAAATCTTCAGGCTGATATGTAATTTATTAACATTAAATAAACAAGCTACAGGTAAACATATTTTTAACTACTAGAAGAATTTATCTTAAGCCAGCATAAATCTATTTTGTTTAGGAAATGTAGATGCAATATACAGCACAGGCATGTTAATTCAGTTACTATCTAATATATGTCCATCAAAGAAGCAAAAATCATTTTACCTTTATTATCCCTTTGGAATTTTTTGATGGTTGGTCCATTATCCTGATCAACAATAAGTTCCTCTCTATTGTTGGGCATCATAGCTATAAATGAAAGGTAAAAGTGAGTAATTTTCTTGCAAAATACCCAAAAGAAAGGTAGAAAAGTATTATATAAATAGCTCTTTTACTCCAATAACAACTAACATGAATTGTATACATCTCTACTTCTGAAACAGTGGAATCATTTGTGTTAACTTGATGATTATGTAATTTAAAAATCAATCTCAACTGCTCAATCATGTGAATTTTTATTTTTTTGAAGATTTTATTTATTTATTTGATAGAGGACACAAGTAGACAGAGAGGCAGGCAGAGGGAGAGGGAAAAGCAGGCCCCCTACTGAGCAGATAGCTTGATGCAGGGCTCCATCCCAGGACTTAGAGATCATGACCTGAGCTGAAGGCAGATGCTTAACTAACTGAGCAGCCCAGGAGCCCCAGTCATGTGAATTTTTAAACTGGGATTAATATATAGTGCATATATAATTGCCCACATATTTTCTTTAAATCATTTTTGAATGTTTGCTCTTCTAAAGTTCATATACAAATTAGCTATTTACCTACATAATTAATAATCTAGTTCCCAAAATGTTTCTAGAAAGAATTTATCACTTAATTTAATGAGTGGAAAATAATTAAAGATTTAACTCATTTTATAGATTGTTTTTTACAAACAGAGCAAAATTCATAGGTAAAGTATAACTTTCTGGTAATTAATTATATAAATGTTCTTCACAAAACATTTATATTGAAAGAGGAAAAACATGTCAATTTTCATAGTATATCATTTAATTCTCTTTTGTTATATTTTATTAAAACATTATATTGCTAAGGGCACCTGGGTGGCTCACTTGGTTAAGTGTCTGCCTTTGGCTCAGGTCATGATCTCAGGGGCCTGGCATAAAATCCCACATCAAGGTCTCTGCTCAGCAGGGAGCCTGCTTCTCCCTCTCCTCCCTGCTTGTGCTCTCTCTCTGCCTCTCTCTCTCAAATAAATAAATAAAATTTTAAAAAATATTGTTCTATAAATAAAATATGGTCATTTTAACCCCAAAATCCTCAAACATTTTTTCATTTATAGACAATCTCACAATCATGCTTGGACACCTGGGAATGTGCATAGATAGCCTAATTACCACCAGTGAAATTAGAAATGTTTTATGTGGTTAATATATTTTTTAGGATATTACATTGCTTTAGAACTATTTCATTTACTTCTAAGTGTAAGATACTATTCCCTTACAATATATCTATCACATAGTATATTTCCTTATGTGCTCTGTTCTTACCCAGTCCTCAATAAATAATTCTCTCTCTTTCTCTCTCTCGTCTCTCTCTCTCCCACCCCTCATCAATACAAAGATTATCCTGACAGAATAATGTGTGTTTTTGTTTCTTGATTCATTAATGATCATCTGGCTATATCTGCTTGTCTTACTCAGACTCCCTTAAATCAGTTGCATACTGTGTTTTTACAACCAAGTAATTTGTGTCCAAAATATGTGATAAAGTAAAGCTAGAAGACCCATCAACTCCTCCAGGAATTAAACTTACTCCCTTAGGGCCACTAACCTCAAGTTCTAGCTCAGTGGTTCTTAACTCTGGCTGCATATTAGAATCTCATTGAGAAGACACTGAAAATCAAAACAAAACAGTTCTTCCAAGCTCTATTCCAGACTAGGTAAATCAGACTCCAAGCATGTAACCTGGGCATCCAGATTTGTAAATGCTCCACAAGTGATTATAATGGGAAGCCAGATTTGAGACTCTTTCAGCTTACTATGTGCCACAAACAATATATAATATTCACAGGCTAAATTAGACTTGGATGAATTTCTAAAAGGCAGAAATTATCTTCATCTTTCCCCAGCACAAATTCAGAAACTAACACCTCTGCTAATCCCTCAAGTTCCTCTCCTACCCACAAAAAAACAAAAAAAACCCATAATTTTGGAGTGGCTTAAATCAATCACTATGATGAAGTATAAAAACTTAGAGTTCATATAAAGAATGTCCTTATAGTGTAAGACTAGAAGAAGAACAGTAATCATTTTTCCTAAAGAAAATGGATAATTAGGAAATTGGATTGTGTAGATACAAAAGATTAATAAAGATTTTACCTGTCTCATTTGATTCTTAATTATATACAAAATAAGAATTTGTTACAACTGAATGCATTTGGTAATATCTGTATACCCGAGGAAAATCAGACATCAAGGGATCATACACAATCAAGGTAAAGCCACACAAACAAAATAGTGCTTATCCCTCACATTTCCTGAGCACTTTAAACTTCTGAAGTCTTTTTCCACATATTATTTCATTTGACCTCACAAAAATCCAGTGCATTAGGAATAGCAGTAATTATTTCCATATATTAGATAAAGAAACTCATGATGGTTAAGTGACATACCAAAGGTCTCATAGCTACTCAGTGCCAGAACTATGGCTACATTCAAGTCTCCAATATACCACATCACTGACAATACCACTGTAGTATTTCTAGAATAGTGTCTATGGTGTAAGACTTCTGAGATTAGGGCGCCTGGGTGGCTCAGTGGGTTAAAGCCTCTGCTTTCGGCTCAGGTCATGATCTCAGGGTCCTGGGATTGAGGCCCACATCGGGGCTCTCTGCTCAGCAGGGAGCCTGCTTCCTTCTCTCCTTGTCTCTCTGCCTGCCTCTCTGCCTACATGTAATCTCTCTCTCTGTGTCAAATGAATAAATAAAATCTTAAAAAAAAAGACTTCTGAGATTAAAATAAATAAATAAACAATGGGAAAAACATGTTAAATATTTTTATGTAAATTATTGAGATTGTGGCAAATCATATCTTGATTCCCTTTTTAATCACTCTTAAATGATCAACTGTTTAAAAGATATTTCAACTTTCATTATTCAAAGATGCTGTGAATGTAGTAGATGTGTCACATGAACTGTTAAATACCAATATGTTGAACTAACATATATCTTCAAAAATTCCATCATATTGTTCTCATGGAATCCAGTGACACAGTGAATGAAGGCCCTTCCAGAGAAGAAACTTCTAACACTTTAAGTTTCATTTTGTTTTTCACATTGCTTCAGCAATAAAAAAAGACCACTTCAAAAAGTCATTTTTATTAAGGAGGCATCAACTTCCCCACCTTCTTTCTCCCCCTCGTATTGACTAATGAAGACATTCCCAAAAGAATACCTTTTAATTCCTTGTTTTAGATGAGATACTTACCCATCCTCTCTGAATGATGATCCATCTGAGAGGGAGAGCTGGACACACTGCTGCTGGGGTGGGAGGAAGTCTGACTCCCAGGATGATGATTCTCTTCCAGAGAGGGAACAGGAGAAGGACTCTCTGGGATCTGTTCCTGACACAAAATGAAACACAACAGGAAATGTCATCTTTTCACTAAGTTTTTCATGTTGGTTGAGTCCATAACATTTGAAATGTTGACCTCTCACTTATCCCAAAAGCATTCATGTTCATGATACTTGGTCTTAAATGTGTATCTTTATACAAATGCACATTTTTTGTTCTTGTAAAATTAATGGGATATTATGAGGGTCAATAAGAGATCATGAAGAGGCTCAGTGCCATACTGGATATACATTAGAGTTTCAAGAAAGGTTAGTTTCCATATCCTTTCCTAGAAAATTCATGAAGAATTATGAACATAGGTGTGCAATGAAGATCTTTCTTATTGTAAACACTTGAGAACCTAGGAACAAAACTCACAAATAGTGGCATCTGGTACATATTGAGTCTTTCTGCACAAATAAAAATTATGGAAACAATACACACACACTCTATCAGACTTTAGGAATTTATGCTGAATTCTGCCAGCAAAATGGTTTGGTAGTCACAGGACACAATGATAGTTTTTCCAAACTAACACTAAAACATGTCAATATCAATTGCTTAGTATTATTTAGATTTTTATAATTTTAAATAATGAATTAGAATAAAAATAAAACATTTATTTTACATACCTCTACAGTAACTGTTACAGTTTTCAAGACTTTTGTGATTATGAATATTGTTATAAAACTCTGAAATTATTCATTATGTTTATGCATCACAAGTTGATGAATAAATCTGACAATCATTCAACTAATTTGATCACTAGAACCAAATTGCTGTGTTTATGCATATATGCAATAAATGTAAGTGGGTAATAGACATGCTTTAACAGATAATGTTTGTTCTATAAAATATTTAATTCATCCATAATAATTTCTTAAATGTTCTAATTATCTATAATTACAACATCAGTATTCTAATTATCATAGCATTAAGAATTAGATTGTCAAATATGTGCTTGTACATTTTCACATTGATTTTACATGAAAGGCCTAAAATTTATAAATTCCCTGAAGAAAACTGTTTTTTGTTTAAATATAAAAGTTATAGCACAAGAGTTAAGGCTTATTATTTCATTAGTAGAAGTTAACATTTTGGAATGTCTATCATTGTAGCAGGCAGAATAGTAGCAGGCAGAATAGTGGCCCCCAAAATGTCCACTCCACATCCTAACTACTGGCCTTGTGAATATGTTATATCACATGTAAATATGTTATATCACATGGTAAATTTATTTTTCAGATGTGATTGAGAATCTTGAGACAGATAAATTACACTTAGAGGCAGAATGGGAAAGTCAGAGAGAGATATTATGGAAGAATAATCAGAGAGATACAACATTTCTGGTTTTGAAGATTGATGAAGGCAACCAAGAGCCAAGAAATGTGGATGGCTTCTACAAGCTGGAAAAGCAAGAAAATAGATTCATCCCTGGAAGCTACAGAAAGAAATGCAGTCCCGCCAACACCTTGATTTTAGCCCAGTGATACCTATGTTAGACATCCAACTTACAGAACTGTAAGAAAATAAATTTGCATTGTTTTAAGCCACTAAGCTTACCATATTTTGTTATAGCAGCAATAAAACACTAATGCAATCATCCGTGTAGATTTATATTATTGTTTAGCATATAATTATAATCTGATAATTTTTTTAAGATTTTATTTATTTAGTCGACAGAGAGAAGTACAGCAAGAGAGGGAACACAAGCAAGGGAAGTGGGAGAGGGAGAAGCAGGCTTCCCGCCAAGCAGGGAGCCCGATGTGGGGCTTGATCCCAGGACCCTGAGATCATGACCTGAGCCAATAGCAGATGTCTAAGGACTGAGCCACCCAGGCACCCCAACATCTGATAATTTTAATAAAATGAATAGTCAACTTTGATTATATTAGCTGTAGTATTATATCCTAATTAAATACTTATGATTATAATAAATTTATGTTACATTTAAAGGCTCTATAACTGTTTTCATATGTCTTAAGATGGAGAAATATACATTTCATTTCATTTATCTGTGTGGTAAACATCTAATTGTAACACTACATATACAACACAAAATAAAAAGAAACATATAAACTAAGCAGAAGAAAAGAATCAAGCTTTTACTTTCTAAATAATTACACTTGTGTTCTGGAGTGATGGTATGGGGATAGACAGCAAGGTATATATAGCCCTTGTACCACATTCTTTTACATTCTGAGAAGACTAGTGGCTCATTAGTTGTGAAATTCAACCTAAACTGTCATGATTAAAAATATATTCTTTTTAGTATATGTACACAAACACACCCCAATGAAAGAATTTTTATATATAAGGTCAAAATTATTTTTTTACTTTCACTGTTGTATAACCTCAATGACTCTATGCCAAAATATGTATACGAAGTGTAGAACATTCCATATTTATCTTTGAATTGTAACACTGAAAATCTGTTGAAAAAATATATAATTCAATGAACTACATTTAATTTTCACAGACACCTGAATGAATGGACAGGGACAAAGTATAGCAGTTACCAGGCAAAAATAGAACAGAACAAACAAAATCACTGTATGGTGGCAAACAGGAGTCATATACAAAGCAATATATGATGCCATAATAAAAATGGAAAAATTTTTTTTTAAGATTTTATTTATTTATTTGATACAGAGAAAGATCAGATCACAAGTAGGCAGAGAGGCAGGCAGAAAGAGAGGAGGAAGCAGGCTCCCCGCTGAGCAGAGAGCCCGATGCGGGCCTCGATCCCAGGACCCTGAGATCACGACCTGAGCCGAAGGCAGAGGCTTTAACCCACTGAGCCACCCAGGCGCCCAAAATGGAAAATTTTTAAGTTGACTCATAAAGTTGATGGTTTGGAAAAACAAGAGACTCCAACTGACAGTGATACGTTTTCTTGTCCACTCTGCCTAATTAAAAATGAAAGCTCATTTTGAATTAAAAAAAATTGAAAGAACATCTACACAAATAGAAAAATGTTATAAAAATGAGAATAAATATAATACTATAAAGGAAGATCCTCTCAAATGCTTAATATTAGTAAATGATCAAATAATATGAACTCAAATGACTTACTCTTAAACTCCTTCTTTGACATTTTCAACACCATATTTGGTGAAACAATAAACTAACTTTGAAAACAGGATTTAGAGTGACAGTAATATTTTACATAAAGTAATATTTCTGCTGTAAGATTTCATAGCCTGCACTTTCAAAATTCAGTCAAGGTTCACCTCATTGTTATTGTTTTCCTAAGGCATCACAGAGGTCAGATTTCTTCACCATGTAAACTGTATTAGATAACTTCAGTGCCTTATATTAAGAGTTAGGTGGGTTTAAAAAAGATATATATCTGTGTAGAGCTGGGAATGTTTAATTTCTCTTAAAACAATAGTTCTGTGAACAATTTCTTCTTTGCAAGTAAACAGATCCATTTTTCATCCTGGTAATCAGTATGCATCTATTTAGCTACTTAACTGCAATGTGCTTTGTTTCATTAGGTGGTTACTGTTGTGTCTCAGTCTAGTTAACATTTCACAGCAAGTTAATCTGTTTTATTACAAATGAGAACACAAGTGATAATGTCCTCATTATTTGCCAAATACAGGGTTAACAGTATTTGCAACAAATCAATAAGGGCATTTAAAAAGGAAAATTGCAACTCTAAAACCCCAATCATTTTTAGTCATTAATGACTTAATTTTATTTGGAATTTATGGTTTTATAGCCCTGTTACACTTCATGTATTTCATTTGGGCCCATTGACAACAGCTGTAGCTCTTCTGAAACACTACAGGTCTTCTCCAGATTCAAAGTAGCAAGGGGAGATATTTCCAAAATAGATACATACGTACCCAATCAAATCCCCATTTCCCTTACAATTAGTAAAATTACCTCTAATAATAACTCAGATTCTAGCATATATGTATATTTCAAGGCTTATGCCCAAAAAGAAAGAAACATTACAGAAAATCTTATTAATTAGTACATACTATTTCCTCTTTTATCATACTTTTCCCCATTTGGGAAGTATATATCACAAATGGTTAAAGGAGACATTCGTGATATTAAACCATTTGAAAGTACATTTGAACCTTAATAAAGAATAGGGCCAATGCTTAGAAAATTCAGTTTTATACAAAGTTTAACACAGTCAGTTTGGTTTAGGATTTAGTTTTTTTTGTTGTTGTTTTTGTTTTTTTTTTAAAGATTTTATTTATTTATTTGACACAGAGAGAGTACAAGTAGACAGAGAGGCAGGCAGAGAGAGAGAGAGAGGAGGAAGCAGGCTCCCCGCTGAGCAGGGAGCCCAATGCGGGCCTCGATCCCAGGACCCTGAGATCATGACCTGAGCCGAAGGCAGAGGCTTTAACCCACTGAGCCACCCAGGCGCCCTAGGATTTAGTTTACTGGCAATAAAATATCAACTCTGCCCATTTTAATCCAGATCCTTTATTTCATCTCAGTATATTCCTTTACATCCTTGGAGATATGGTAGTATACATGGAATGTATGAAGTACTAATAAATGCATGTTAAACATGTCTTTGTATGTATGTGTATTTGTGTATAGGTACCTTTTACTAACACCTGTATCAATCAATGTTAAATTGTTACCTCTGGCATTTTATTATGTTGTTATTAAGTATTCAGTGTGATTGTGTGTTATATAATTTGTCTTTTTATTTTTTTAATGGAATTCAACTCTCACTGTAATTATGCTTCCAAATGCTAATCTATTAATGAGTTCCTAAAGGATTTAATGGCATTGCACTACTGAAGAGTGGCTTTTGGAAGTTTGTCTGAGTGATAGATATTTTATTCATGCATTTGTCTTGATATTTCAAATTTAATTGATGTGCTCCTTCTGTACTGTCACCAGAGTTCTGCAGAAACATATTAGATTGTAACTTCATAGACTTTAATAATAAAATCAGGGACAGGGAAATGAAAATTTTATTCATTGTTGCTGCTAATTTGGCTTACTACCATTCCTGAGGAATAATTGATACCCAAATTTGGTATCTCTGAATAATAATGGAAACATGACAACTTATGGATCTTTATAAATCAAAGAATTAGTCTGTGGGGACACCTGGGTGGCTCAGCCAGTTAAGTGGCCAAAGCTTAGTTTTGGCTCAGGTCATGATGTTGAGGTTCTAGGATCAAGCCCCACATTAGGCTCTGTGCTTAGCGGGGAAATCTCTGGATTCTCTCTCCCTCTCCCCCGCCCCTCCCCCTGCTCATGCTCTCTCTCTTTTTTAAAGATTTTATTTATTTATTTGACAGAGAGGGATAACAAGTAGGCAGAGAGGCAGGCAGAGAAAGAGGAGGAAGCAGGCTCCCCGCTGAGCAGGGAGCCTGATGCAGGGCCCGATCCCAGGACCCTGAGATCATGACCTGAGCCAAAGGCAGAGGCTTTAACCCACTTTAAGTGTCCCTCTCTCTCTTAAATAAACAAACAAATAAATCTTCATTATAAAAAAAGAATTAGTCTGTGTTCCATAGTGACCAATTTACAATCTTATTAAAGTTAACATAAATGAATATGGGCAGGGTTTTCATGAATTTAAAAAAAAATTAGGAAGATTGGGGATGCAGCTGGAACATGTAACCATGAAAGAGTCCAAAATTATAGACTCAACCTACATGTGATCTATGTTATATTAGGGCAAAGGACTCTTTCACATCTTCAATGAGATCAAATTGTTCAGGAAGAGGCTGACAGCTTAAGAGATTCAGTCATAATATCTGCTCAGAGCTTACAAATGCCCTTGAGTGGGAAAATGGATAGTTCAGTGGGAAAATGCAAGGCTTCCAAATTATATTTTGGGCCTGGACCTCTGCCGCCAGCCCAAACATGCGTGTGCGTGCACACACACACACACACACACACACACACACACACACACACACCTCAGTTCTCACTCAACTCATTTCACCTTATGTTCTAAAAGATAGTAATTGCTTTGTCTTTCCATATGGCATTGTTTTCTTTTTTAAGTTTTGTTTAAATTTCAGTTAGTTAAAATAATGTGTAATATTAATTTCAGGTGTAGAATTTAAAATAAAGACTTTTTTCAGTGAATTTGAATTATCATAAAAAACCTTCTCTGTGTTGATTAATTTTAATGCCAGATGTTCACATGCTAATGTCACTGCCTTGTGACCATTTCCTATCAATGCATTAATTGCCAGCTGCTCGGCCAAACAAAATACAGAGCTAATCAGATGGTACTGGTAAACAGCCAAATAACAGCTTCCTACTTAAATTTCTCAAATTTGTTGTCAGACAAAACTATGGCACACTGATATTAGAAAGTATCCCATGATTATGGAATTGTTGAATCACTATATTGTACACCTGAAACTAAAGTAACACTATATGTTAATTAACTGGAATTAACATAAAAAGTTAAAAATACTGTTTCCCACAAAAAATAAGATATTTAAATGTCAAATAGGAAATAGATTTTTATATCAGTCAGGTATTTTACCTATTTTGCTCTCAGGATTTTGTAACACTCAATTATATAGCTGAAGGATGAATAACCTTGTAAGCCTAATAATCATAATGCAATTTCAAGTTCCTGTTATACCTATATTAGTTATTAGATACAAATGCTACTAGCTGAGAGAATAGTAAAGGAATCTGAGGCAGAACTAAAGAAAATGTGCTTGGAATAACGATATTTCCAAACAAATTTTTGACAAAAACAAAAACAAAAACAAAACAAAACAAAACCCCACCCCCCAAAAAAATTGTTTGCAACTTGTAATGTCTTTTCCAGTTTAGGAATTAAATTCTGTAAAACTCATGATCATTCATGTTAGAAATACTCCCCAGAGTTTTATATCCAATGAATCATTATTTTTAATTCATTCATGCAACAAACATTAAGTGTCTAATGTACCTATTGGGGATGGAATGAAGGTCTATGGATATTTTCACATGGGATGTATATGTTCATAGTTAAAACTAAAGACTAAATATTCCACACATAAACATCCAAAGATGACTTAAAATAAAATACAAATCAGATCAATTTTAGTATTAGAATAGACATTCCTCTCCAGTCCCCACCAGATCCATAACTCTTTTTTTTTTTCTGCATGGGGATCAAATCATCCATGACAGGTGAACAAATGCTCTGTAGAGGGAGGGTCCAATACCTGTATATGCATCTAATGGTGGGGGAACTCTTGGTTCTGTTAGATAAGGGTTATACAGAGGAATGTATATAAAGGAAGTTACTTCTTTCTCAGGCTAGCTTTTGGGCATGATATTGGTTTCTACTTATTAGTATCTCTATATGGATCCCTGAGTATAAAGCAAAATGATATTTGATAATATACGCTGACTACTAAATGCCAAACAGTGCTCTAAAGTGTGTTGACAAGCTTTGTGTCTCATTTGATGTCATGTTCACGCCATGAGGAGGATATAATTATTCTCACCATTTCACTGGGAGATGAGGCAAACTGGGATACAGATAGATTAATTTTCCCAAAGTCTCATGACAAGGAATGGTGAAACCAGAGCTGAAATACCAGCAGGCAGTCTGACTTCAGTGCCCATGCTCCTACCCATAAGGCCATACTGCCTACAATGAAATCTGCTTCTTAATTCATCTAAGTTTACTAAAAAACTATGATGGTTCTAGCCAGAAACAGTATATAATTCTATAAATTTTTTTGAGGTTGGAGCCTATGTCTGTTTCATTTTTGTGTTTTTGACAAAGCAATGTGACATAGTCCTTTGCACATATTAAACCTTGTGAAATTAGTGAATTCTGTGTTCTTGCCCTCTTTCCTAACAAAAAATGATGACAATAATAATTTAGTAAGCCAATTGTCAGCAATAACTATCCACTTTGGCAAATTGCAAGGCTAATTGGAATATACTTGCTGATTTTTTAGTCTGTATTATCTTTTCCCCAAAGATTACCAGTGGCTCTTGACCTTTTGTCCACCCTACGTAATGCTCTAAAACAGTGCTACCAATAAAATTTTCTGCAATGATGCCATATTCTATACTTGTGCTAATATAGTAGCCACAAGTGACACGTGACTATTGAGCACTTGAAATGTGGCTAGTTGCAACTGGACAGCTGAAGTTTTCATTTTCTTTAATTCATTTAAATTGAAATAGCCACATGTGTCTAATGGCTACTGTACTGAATAGTGTTACTATAGTAGATATATTCTATGTATTTAAAACTCATTGGGGTACCTGGGTGGCTCAGTCCATCAAGTGTCTGCCCTCAGCTCAGGTCATGATCCCCAGGGTCCTGGAATCAAGTCCTGCTTGGGCTCCATGCTCAGCAGGGAATCTGCTTTTCCCTCTCCCTCTGCCCCTCCCCCTGCTCATGCTTGCTCTCTCAAATAAATAAATAAAATATTTAAGAAAATAAAACTCATTGTTAATTACAATGATTGCAACAATTACACTGTTAAGTAAAATGCACTCAATTATATGGTTACATGGTTTACATCCATGGAGACAGGGAAATTTATTAAACTATAAACAAATATATATAATATATAATTATATATATCCATATGTATATATATATATATGTAACTTTAGAAGTATAAACTTCTAAAAGTCATATCACTTATCAGATCCCTAAAAAGCTATGGTTTTCTCTCCTACTTGTGAAAAGAAAATTTAAAAAAGATGACAGCAGTGGTGAATAGACAGCCATGTTTATTCTACTTTGTGTTAGTTTTCCCTATTTGGGGGCATTTGCAGGAATCCACACCTCTGATTACCAAACGTTTCTTACACTGAGGTAGAAATATTTACATATTAGTAGAAGAAAAAGGCCCAAATGTAATCATGTTCCCTTCAATTTGACATCAATCTATGTTAAGGTGGTATAATTTCTATTGAGAAACAAACTGTTCATTAATTTTATAGAGTTTTCTCAAACTTTTAGTTAATATGTTACTTTGAATAAATAGAAATTAGTAGGTAAACTAGTTTGAAAAGCTTTGTTTTGTTTAATGGTTATGAAGGGAGATTGGCATGGAGAGTTTGATTTGATAAACATTTCATATTTCATATAATGCTTTAAAAGGAAAGTGTCATTTTGGAGCCTGTTCAAACTAGGGCAAATTGTTAAATATTCAGTAATTTTGTGAGCCAGGTGTTAAAATGATGGTAACTTGAAATCAGCCATGATGGAAATAGTCAAAGCACAAAAACTGGAAAATGATATAAGTCAGAGATTTTCTTTTTTCTTTTTCTTTTTTAAAGATTTTATTTATTTATTTGACAGAGAGAGGTTACAATAGGCAGAGAGGCAGGCAGAGAGAGGAGGAGGCAGGCTCCCCGTGGAGCAGGGAGCTTGATGAGGGGCTTGATCCTTGATCCCAGGACCCTGAGATCATGACCCGAGCTGAAGGCAGAGGCTTTAACCCACCGAACCACCCAGGTGCCCCTTTTACTTTATTTTTTTAAGATCTGGCTTACAGACATAGTATTGGATGATGGCCTAATTTAAAAAAAAATGAATGTTTAAGTCCATTATAGGAATCTGAAGTTTTTCTTTCTTTCTAATGTTCAACATTATCTGATTAGGCAAATATCAACTATATATTGAATAAGTACACTAAATACTGTATTCATTTGAGTTTATGAGCATTCAAAGAAACACAAGTAGGGTGTCATATGATAAAAATACATATTAAGTAAAATGCACTCAATTACAGTTATCTGGCTCCCACATAGTTCCTTTTGAAGAACCTAAAAAATTAGAAATAAACATCGTGCAGTAACAGAACATCTACTATTAAAATATTAAACAGAGAATGTAGGAAAATTCAAATCATTATCAAGGACTAATTATTTACTATGCAGTGGCTAGCTGAACATAATAAAAAAATAATAAAAAAGAAAGGAAGAAAATATTTTTAAAAAATCATATGTAGTTTTCATTCTTGCTATGATTCAGGAATGTGGGTCTTGCAGAGTATAAAACAAAATCTGCAAAACCATGTTTTCAATGTGGTACATGAGTTAATTTTGTCTATTTAACTGTTTAATAAAAAAATTATAAAACTATTAATTCTGCTTATTATCTCTCCACATTAGATTATAAACGTTAAAAACCACCTGATGCTTAATAAGGACTCAATCATTGGAAAACAAAAAATATGGATGGACCCCAAAACTTTTTAAACTAGGTATCAGTGGCTTATTCTGATTCAATTAGTTAACAAATGGGCTTGCTAACAAATGTCAGTTGGGTCTACCTGAATTAAAATGAGGAGCTAACATGACTTATACATTAACCTAAACAGTTTTCTGATATAGACTCAATCAGAAGAAATGCAAACATAGAAACAAGTGAAAAGAAAGTGATATCTATGCTGCCAGAAGGAAAATTGAAGTACAGAAATATTCAAATAGTTGCTTTCATACCTTTAATCAGAACTGCTAAGTGCTGGAAATTAAACATGACTTGTAGGCCAGTCATTTACTAACTTGATAACCTATGTTTATCATATAGCTCTAATATTCAAATCACATGCTATAAGACCAACTTCCAAAGGAAATAGGGATCATAGTCCCATGATCATCAGTGGCAAAACACAAGTATCAGCTAAGACAATCTATGCTAAAGAAGAGTAGCAGGTGTTTAGAAGGACATGAAAATTTTTAACATCACAGCATGTTGTTTCCCCTCCAGGGATATTTTTAAATGATATGGGAAAAAGCTAAAGTTTTACTTGAAAATAAAAAAAACATGTAAATAAGAACAATTGAAAAATATGAATAAATTTTGGTAGCTCTTTTTGTGAACTTTCATAAATTTTAATATAACTAAATACATATTTTGGACTTTTGTGTAATGTGTTCTAATCTTTCTGTATATGTTTCTGTTATAAATTTGTTTTTCTGCTGATGAGCTTTAAAATGCTTAAAATAGGGGTGCCTGTGTGGCTGAGATGGTTAAGTGTCTGCCTTCAACTCAGGTCATGATCTCCAGGTCCTGGGATTGAGCCCTATGTTGTTGGGCTCCCAGCTGAGCAGGGAGTCTGCTTCTCCCTCTCCCTCTACCTCTCCTCACTACTTGTGCTCTCTCTCTGTCTCTCTCTCAAATGAATGGATAAAATCTTTAACGAATGCTTAAATTAATTATACAATGGAAATAGCATCAGATCATTAATGGTAGAGATGTTAGCACAGGTGACACTATAATCACATTAGATTGTACATTCTGTGGACTATCTCTCTTAAATTCATGTGTTGAGACTTTATCCTTAATGTGAAAGTATTTAGAAATGGGACTTTTGTGGTGTAATGAGGTCATAGGGTGGGGGAGCCCTCATGATGGGATTAATGCTCGTTTAAGAAGAGATATGAGAAAATTTGCTTCCTCTCTATCTTTGCCATGTGAGAACACAGTGAGAAAGTGATCAGCTGCAAACCAGAAAGACAGCTCTCACCAGGAATCAGAAGGAGGTACTCTTATCTTGAACTTCCCAGCCTATGATAGCCTATCCCAGAACTATGATAAATTTATCATGTTTAAGCCATCTGGTCTATGGTATTTTGTTATAGCAAACCATTGAGTTAAGACAATATAATACACAGCGAGGAGGTGAGTCAGGTTATTGTGGTTTTCCCTAATGCACAGTGGATTTGTCAGAGAGAAATCAAATTTCATAATTATGACATTTTTTTTTCAAAATGTTCAATGTTAAATTTTCTGATCATATTTTGGAAGGTCAATTGACTCTAAATGGTCGATATCACATAAAAGGTATTGTGACCTCAATTTAAATATTTTGCAAAACAATAAGCAATACTATTTCAAATTACCATTTTTTGTGCTGAACTGCTGGGATTAAAAAAACAAAAATCTGTAAATGTGAAAGGGAAGAAGATGGTGGTGGAGTAGGAAGACCCTAAGCTCCTTTCATTCTATGAACACAACTAGATAATGGTCACATCATCCTAAATACCTCAGAAATTGACATGAAGACTAACAGAACAAATTTCATAACTAAAGGTAGAGAAGAGGCCATATCCAAGAAAGTAGGGTGCAGAGATGTGGTTTAGGGGATAAATAAATCCTGGGTGCTACAGAGGGGAGGGAGCTATGATCACAAGAAGGGACCATGAGAGAAGACCATACAGGGGAACACATGACAAGAACATTTCCCCATAGCCGTTGTTTTGGAAAATGAGTTGGACTGAATTCATTGAGTTCTTACAACCAGTGGGGCTTAAAGCCTGCAGTTTTAAAGGTCGGTGGGCTTGGCTGGGATAGAGTCCTGAGGGAACTGCTCTTCTCCTGGAGAGAAGGCAGGCAAACAACCCAGATCCAGACATCATGGAAACAGTGATCTGAAGAATGCCTGGGAACACAGTGGGGAGATTATTTGCTCTTACTGGAGCATGTCCTTGAGAGCATTCAAGAGAAGCCTCACCTGGAACAATAGAGTTGGATGGTGCCATCTCCCTCCCCTGCACCTCAGTATAAACACAAGGCTACCTGTAGGAAGCAGCCCAGAACCAACACTGGGTTTCTAATTTTTAGACCAAGCCCTACCTACACCCTGCTGTAGCAGGTCTTCCCTTCTCAGTCAACCTTGCCTTAGTCCGAGCACAAATTGACCCTCCCAAAGAAGATGAAAGCAAACACCTACCCACACCAAGTCTCCAGATCTGAGAGTTCTGCAGGGCCTCAGTTCTGGTGGAAGTGGTGTCAGGTCTCATTTAACAAGCAGACCATAACTAACCTGGTTAAAACTTGACACATTCAGGCCAGACACCAAACACTATCCACAGTAGGCAAGTAAAGACTAAACAGACAACTGACCTGAAAGAAAGACCAGCCCCACCCTCCCCCCCAAAAAAATAGCAGAGCACACATAGCACACACAGGAGACACTCCCTGAAGCATGAGTCTAGGCACTACATGACCTCTTCTTCATAATGCCATTACTTTCAGGAGCAGGAGACATAACTGCCTTTTCTAATACAGAGAATAAGAGAGATTTAGACAAAATGTGAAGGTGGAGGAACTTATCACAAATTAAAGAACAAGATAAGGCCATGGTGGGAGATACAAGCAAAAAAAATTAAAGTGAAAATTAAAGTGAAAATTTTTGCGAATTTATTTTTTTTCAAAAATTTTATTTATTTATTTGACAGAGAAAGGGAATGAGCAGGGGGAGGAGCAAGGGAAGTGGGAGAACCAGGTTCACCATTGGGCAGGGACCCCAAAATGGGACTCAATCCCAGGACCCTGGGATCATGACCTGAGCCAAAGAATGATGCTTAACCGACTGAGCCACCCAGGTGCTCCTGATTGAGAATTTTAAGTAACAATAATAAAGATACTCACTGGGGTTGAGAAAAGAAGAGAAACTATCTCTGAAACCTTTACACAGATATAAAAGAGTTAAAAATAAATCAATCAGAGATGAGGAATGCAATAAAGATTAGAAACAAACCTGATGTAATGAACAGGAAGCTGGAAGAAGTAGAATGAATTAGTGATCTAGAAGAGAAAATAATGGAACACAATGACACTGAACAAA
This sequence comes from Ailurus styani, assembly GCA_002007465.1. Lineage (NCBI taxonomy): Eukaryota > Metazoa > Chordata > Mammalia > Carnivora > Ailuridae > Ailurus > Ailurus styani. The sequence continues at coordinate 67,114 of LNAC01001612.1, forward strand.
AGAGTGAACTATGGAACATGAGAATAGACTTAGAGAACTCAGTGACTCCATCAAACATAATAACATTTGTATTATAGAAGTCCCAGAAGAACAGAAAAGGAGGCATAAAATTATTTGAAGAAATAATGACTGAACACTTTCCTAATCTGGGGAAGAAAAGAGACACCCAGATCCAGGAGGTACAGAGAGCTCCCATCAAAATCAACAAAGGCAGATCCACACCAACATATATTTTATTTAAATTTGCAAATATAGTGATAAAGAAGTAATCTTAAAACCAACAAGACAAAAGAAGTCCTTAACATGCCGGGCACCTGGGTTGCTCAGTGGGTTAAGCCTCTGCCTTTGGCTCAGGTCATGATCTCGGGGTCCTGGTATCAACCCCTGCATCGAGCTCTCTGCTCATCAGGGGGCCTGCTTCCCCCTCTCCCTATGCCTGCCCCTCTGCCTACTTGTGATCTCTCTCTCTCTCTTTGTAAAATAAATAAAATCTTAAAAAAAAAAAAGGATGAGCAGGAGTAAATCAGGTGAAAATAATAAGGGAGAGCAGTCCAGGAAGAAGGCCACAGTGAGCAAAATTATGATACTTGGATGGGTGAGTTAAAAAAAAAAGTCCTTAACATGCAATGAAAGACCCAGAAGGCTAGCCGGAGATTTCTCAGCAGAAGCTTGGCAAGCCAGAAGGGAGTGGCATAATATATTCAAAGTGCTAAATGGGAAAAATTTGCAGCCAAGAGTGTTGTATGTAGGAAAACTATCGTTCAGAATAGAAGGAGAGATAAAGTTACCCGACAAGCAAAAACTAAAGATCTAACAATTGTAAATATTTATGCCCGCAGCTGGGAAGCATGCAATTATATAAAACAATAACAAACATAAAGGAATTTATTGATAATAATACAATAATAAGAGGAAAAAAAGATGGCTGAGTAGTAGGGGACCCTATTTCAACTAGTCCCCTGAGTTGAACTGGATATCTACCAGACCATTCTGAACACCCAATCAGAATTGGGTATTCTTAAATCAGCCTGTGATGTAAGAAGATATATCTAGATCTCTACAAACAGACTATCTCTGGTGGTTAGTCTTGAGGTGTGAAGTGGGGAGCTGGAGAGCCATAATGTTGTGTGCAGGTATCTGAAGATAAATGGAAGGGGAAGGGAGGTGCCATAAGTGCTGACCCCGGGAAGGTGAAATAATACAGGAGTGCAAAAGTGTCCCATTCTGGGGACCAGGCACAGACTCAGAGACCAGTAGCATCAGGGAAAGGACTTTAGGGCAGCCCCCCAGTCTGAAACCTGGAGCTGTGGGAGCACGTGTGTGAACTGCAAGTGGCAAAAAGTTAAAAATAGAGCTACCCTATGACCCAGCAATTGCTCTACTGGATTTTACCCAAAGATACATATGTAGTGAAAATGAGGGGCACCTGTACTCCAATGTTTGTAAATAAAATGAAGGTGATAGCCAAATTGTGGAAGAAGCTGAGATGCCCTTCAACAAATGAATGGATAAAGAAGATGTGGTCCATATATACAATGGAATATTACTTATCCATCAGAAAGGATGAATACCCAACATTTGCATCAACATGGATGGAACTGGAGGAGATTATTCTGAGTGAAATAAGTCAAGCAGAGAAGGACAATTATCATATGATTTCACTTATTTGTGGAACATAAGGAATGGTATGGAGGACATTAGGAAAAGGAAGGGGAAAATGAAATGGAGGAAACAGGGGGGGGGGGAGAAAAACCATGAGAGACTATGGACTCCAGGAAGCAATCTGAGGGTTTTAGAGGGGAAGGAGGTGGCAGGATGTGTTAGCCCAGCAATGGGTATTAAGGAGGACACATATTGCATGGAGTACTGGGTGTTACATGCAAACAATGAATCATGGGACACTGCATCAAAAACTAATGATATACTGTATGGTGACTAACATAATAAAAAATACAGTAATAGTATAAAATAAAAAATACAGTAACAGTAATAGTGGGCAACTTTAGCACCCCACTTACATTAATGCACAGATCACCTAAACAGAAAATCAACAAGGAAACAATGGCTTTGAATGACACTAGAACAGATGAACTTAACAGATATATTCAGAACATTCAATCCTAAAATGCAAAGTACATATTCTTTTCAAGTACACATGGGACATCCACCAGAATAGATCACATACTAGGTCATATATCAAGCCTCAATAAAAAGACTGAAGTGATACTATGCACCTATTCTGACCAGAGTTGTATGAAACCAAAGTCAACTACAAGAAAAAAAAAATGGAAAGACCATAAAAACATGGAGATTAATCAACATGCTATTTAATAATGAATGGGTTAATAAGGAAATCAATTAATAAATTTAAAAGAAAAATGGAAACAAATGAAAATGCAAACACAATGGTCCAAAATCTTTGTGATGCAGTGAAATTCATCGAGTGAAGTATATAGTAATACAGGCCTATATCAAGAAGCAAGAAAAATTTCAAATAACCTAAACTTAAACCTAAAAGAGCTAGAAAAAGAACAACAAATTAAACCAAAAGCCAGGAGAATGAAGGAAATAATAAGCACTAGAGCAGAAATAAATGATATAGAAATAAAAAAAAAAGGGCGCCTGGGTGGCTCAGTGGGTTAAAGCCTCTGCTTTCGGCTCAGGTCATGATCTCAGGGTCCTGGGATCGAGGCCCGCATCAGGCTCCCTGCTCAGTGGGGAGCCTGCTTCCCCCTCTCTCTCTCTGCCTGCCTCTCTGCCTCCTTGTGATCTCTCTCCCTCTGTGAAATAAATAAATAAATAATATCTTTAAAAAAAAGAAACTAAAAAAAAAGAAGAGGAAAGAAAGACAAAACAAAAAACAACAGTACACACCAAAAATGAAGAGCTGGTACTTTGAAAAAGTTCATAAAATTGAGAGATCCCTAGCTCCCCTTAACACAAAGTAAAGGGTAAGGAAACAAATATATAGAATCACAAATGAAAGAGAAGAAATAACAATCAACATTACAGAAATACAAACAATTTAAGAGTATATTATGAAAAACTATATACTGACAAATTGTACAACCTGGAAGATATGGACAAATTCCTAGAAACATAAAATTAAAACTGAAACAAGAAGAAATAGAAAACTTTAACATATAAATTACCAGCAAAGAAATTGAATCAGTAATCAAAAAACTCCCAAAAAGCTAAAATCCAGGGCCAGATGGCTTCTCAGGCAAATTCTATCAAACATGTAAAGACAAGTGAATATCTCTAATTCTCAAACTTTTCCAAAAAAATAGAAAAGGAAGGGAAACCTCCAAATTCATTCCATGAGGACAGCATGACCGTGATACCAAAACCAGACAAAGACTCCACTAAAAAAGAGAATTATAGGTGAATATCCTGGATGAAGATAGATGCAAACTTCTCAATAAAATAGTAGCAAACTGAATCTAACAATATATTAAAAAATCTTTCACCATGGTCAGGTAGATTTTATCCCTGGGTTGCAAGGGTGGTTCAATATTCACAAATCAATCAACATAATGTATCATGATCTCATTTGCCCTGAGAGCAAGCCCTGAGTCCGGCTCTGCACTCAATGGGGAGTCTGCTTGAAGACTCTCTTCCTCTGCTTCTCCCCCAACTCACATGCTCTCTCTCTCTCCCTCTCTCTCAAAGAAGTAAATAGTTTTTTTAACTTTAGTTTTTCAGTGATCCAAGATTCATTGTTTATGCACCACACCCAGTGCTCCATGCAATAGGTGCCCTCCTTAATACCTACCACCAGGTTCACCCATCCCCCCAACCCCCTCCCCTCCATAACCCTCAGTTTGTTTCTCAGAGTCCACAGTCACTCATGGTTCATCTCTCCCTCCAATTTCCCGCAATTCACTTTTCCTTTCTTTCTCCTAAAGTCCTCCATTTTATTCCTTATCTTCCACAAGTAAGTGAAACCATATGATAATTGACTTTCTCTGCTTGACTCAATTCACTCAGCATAATCTCCTCCAGACCTGTCCATGTTGATACAAAAGTTGTGTATTCATCCTTTCTGATAGCTGAGTAATATGCCATTGTATATATGGACAACATCTTCTTTATCCATTCATCTGTTGAAGGGCATCTCGGCTCTTTCCACAGTTTGGCGATTGTGGACATTGCTGCTATGAACATTGGGGTGCCCATGGCCCTTCTTTTCACTACATCTGTACCTTTGGGGTAAATACTCAGTAGTGCACCTTACAGAAAGATAAACGCGAAATGGATGAAAGACCTCAACGTGAGGCAGGAATCTATCAAAATCCTAGAGGAGAACATAGGCAGTAACCTCTTTGATATCAGCCACAGCAACTTCTTTCAAGACACGTCTCCAAAGGCAAAGGAAACAAAAGCAAAAATGAACTTTTGGGACTTCATCAAGATAAAAATCTTCTGTACAGCAAAGGAAACAGTCAACAAAACAAAGAGGCAACCCACTAAATGGGAGAAGATATTCACAAATGACACTACAGACAAAGGACTGATATCCAAGATCTATAAAGAACTTCTCAAACTCAACGCTCAAAAAACAGATGATCATGTCAAAAAAATGGGCATAAGACATGAACAGACACTTCTCCAAAGAAGACATACAAATGGCCAACAGACACATGAAAATATGTTCATCATCACTAGCCATCAGGGAAACTCAAATCAAAACAACATTGATATACCACCTTACAGCAGTTAGAATGGCCAAAATCAACAAAACAGGAAACAGCAAGTGTTGGAGAGGATAAGGAGAAAGGGGAACCCTCTTTCACTGTTGGTGGGAATGCAAGTTGGTGAATCCACTTTGGAAAAGAGTGTGGAGATTCCTCAAAAAATTAAAAATAGAGCTACCCTATGACCCTGCAATTGCACTACTGGGAATTTACCTCCAAAGAAATAAATATTTAAAAGAAAAGAAGGAACATACCTTAACATAATAAAGGCCACATATGAAAACCCACAGATATTTTCATCCTCGATGAGGTAAAACTGACAGATTTTCCTCTATAGTCAGGAGCAAGACTAAGATATCACTATCACCACTGTTATTTAGCACAGTACTAGAAGTCCTAGTCACAGCAATTGGAGAACAAAGAGAAATAAAAGGCACCTAAATTGGAAAGGAAGAGGTAAAACTTTTGCAGATGACATGATACTATATATAGAAAACCAAAACTGCTCCTCAAAGAAAAAAAAAAACCTGCCAGAAGTGATAAACAGATTCATTAAAGTCACAGGATACAACATCAATATGTAGAATCTGTTGTATTTCTATACAGCAAATAATGAAGAATCAGAAAGAGAACTTAAGGAATCAATCCCAATTACAACTGCACCGAAGTCCATAAGATACCTACAAATAAACTTAACCAAAATGTGTAAGGCTTACACTCTGAAAAAAAAATTGATGAGGATGACACAAAGAAATGGAAAGACATTCCATGCTCATAGATTAGAAGAATAACTACACGTTTAACGTAATCCCTATCAATATACCAGCAGCAATTTTCAAGAGCTAGATCAAACAATCCTAAAATTTATATGGAACCCCAAAATACCCTGAGTAGCCAAAGCAATCTAGAAAAAGAAAAGCACAGGTGGAGGCATCACAATTCCAGACTTCAAGTTATGTTACAAATCTGTAGTGATCAAAACAGTTTGGTACTGGCACAAAAACAAATACATAGATCAAAGGAACAGGAGACAAATCTCAAAAATGAACCTATAAATATATGGTCAATTAATCTTTGACAAAGTGGGGAAAAAACTTAATGGAAAAAAAGGCAGTCTCTTCAAAAAATGGCATTGGGAAAACTGGACAGCAACTTGTGAAAGAATTAAACTGGACCACTTTCTTACAACAAACATAAAAATAAACTCAAAATGGATTAAATATCTAAGTATGAGACATGAAACCTTTAAAATCCTAGAGGTGAACATAGACAGTAACCTCTTTGACATAGGCTGTAGCTAATTCTTTCTAGATATGTCTCCTGAGGCAAGGGAAACAAAAGCAAAAATAAAGTACTGGGACTATATTAAAATAAAAAGCTTTTACACAGTAAAGGAGAAAAATGAAAAAAAAAACTAAAAGTAAACCTAAGGAATTGGGGAAAATATATGCAAATGACATATCTGATAAAGGATTAGTATCTAAAATATATAAACACCACAAAAAGGAATAATCCAATTAAATATAGACAGAACACATAAATAGATATTTTTCCAAAGAAGAGGTACTGATGACTGACAGACACATGAAAATATGCTCATCATCACTTATCATCAGAGAAATGAAAATCAAGTACAATGAGATATCTCCCGCACCTGTCAGCATGGCTAAAATCAATAACACAAGAAACAACTGGTGTTAGCAAGGATGTGGAGGAAGGGGAAACCTCTCGTGCTCTGGTGGGAATGCGAACTGGTGCAGCCACTCTGGAAAACAGTGTGGAGTTTCCTCAAAAAGTTAAAAATAGAAATAACCTACAATCCAGCAATTGCACTAGATATTTATCCAAGGAATACAAAAATACAAATTCAAAGGGATACATGTATAGCAGCATTATTTACAATAGCCAAATTATGGAAAGAGCCCAAGTGTCCATCAACTGATAAATGGATAAAGAAGTGGCATATATATATACAGTGGTATATTATTCAGCCACAAAAAGATGATACCTTGCCATTTACAATGACATGGATGGAACTAGAGAGTATTATGTTAAGTGAAATGTCATTTGGAGCAAGCAAAAACCATATGATTTCACTCATATGTGGAATTTAAGAAATAATACAAATAAGCATATGGAAAAAAATGAGAGTAAAGCAAACCAAGAAACAGGCTCTTAACTATATAAAACAAACTGATGATTACCAGAGGGGAGAGTGGTGGAGAGATTAATTAAATACATGATGGAGATTAAGTAGTGCACTTGCTGTGATAAGTACCAGGTGTTATACAGAAGTGCTGAATCTCAATGTTGTACACCTGAAGCTAATATTATATTGTCTGTTAACTAACTGAAATTTAAATAAAAACTTCAAAAAAATATGTAAATGTAAATAGAGAAAATATGTTTTGTTTGAATAGTCCCCATATCCTCCAAATAGTAGCATATGAAAAGTCTTGATACATAGTTTTGCCCACTGCCTGTAGGATTCTAACAGACTGAACTTGAAAGTGCTCTTTACCAAGAAGCATATTGAAATATTTCTACTAAAATATACATCAACTGAGGTGTGAAATTTCTGTCCTTATAGTTTAGCATCATATTGATAACTACTCTTAAAAGGAGTGCTAGAGATTTCAATATATGAACACCCATTTGGCAATTAATTAGAAAGTTTTTACTATGTAATATCCCGTGAATTGTTTTTAAAACTAATAGTTACAATTATGTAATAATATCTTTGCAAAAGATAAACAAAACTTGTCAAAAATATTAAAAGTCTCTCAGTATTCACAGAAATCAACTCTTTAAGAACAGAACAAAATAAAACATTTTTCAAAAAAAATAAATAAATAAAACATTTTTCTTCATTTCCCCACCATCCTCTGATAGAAATCTACTTCTGTAAATCTGTAGAAAAATTCTATCAAAGAGCATTCGAAATAAATATGTTGTTTTCAACTGACTTTGGTCAAAACAATTATATGAAATTAGATCCAATTTTCATATTTGGTAAAACTTAAATAAGCATGTTATCTAATACCAACTTTTAAAAAGCAGTACCCAATTCTATGTCTGTAAAGGTTCTGACTCTAAAGTTGCATATGAAATAGTCAAATCAGCAGTAAACAAAAAGAGAGTTCTACTGCTTTAATAGGTTAATAATATTTGGATTATTTAAGAAGATAATTATCCTTTCCATTTCCATCATCATCACCACCAATAACCAAATGCTAGGCATGAGCTCCTCCTCCCCAAGTGCCTCTTCACTCCAAATTCATGGCAAAGCTACCAGACATCCCAAACATCCAACCAAAATGTAGCTGATTCATTCTGAATAATTATCATTAAGAAAGCTGAATAAATACATTATTGAAAAGCCATAAACATGCCTCTACTGAAAGTAGTTTTTCATCATTTCAAAGCAAGTACTTTAAACTATGCTTTGTTTCTTAATAGTTTTCTAGTTTTGTGTGGGGTCACATTTACTTAGTAGTTACCCAATTTCAAAATCATGGGAAACTTATTCCATCTTTTAAATATATTCATGGATGATTTTTTTCTCAAAGATAACTCTGTTTCCTGGTTTAGCCTCTGATAAAATGTTCAAACAACAAAATTTTGGATTAGCTACGATAGACTGTTCTATTGAGGGCCACAATCTCTGTAGGAAGCATACTTCTACTTGTCCATGTAAATAAGTATGGAGCTTAATAAAAATACATCAATTTTTCTTGTCCTTTCCCACAAAGTTTATAACACAAATTTTCTTCATTATTTTAAAAATCCCTAAAACTGGAAGCTAATTTAAAATGAAACAAAATATCCAGAATCCTGCATTTCCTCTGCCTTTCTTTCAAATTCCTCCATGTATATTTATTACAGTCATATCAGTATTGCCAAGGTCCAGTTCAAATCCAACAACTGTAATGTTTTTTGCGATCCTTTCCCCCTCTTTTGCCAAGCGAGGTATAATAAGTCCCTCCTCTAAAATCCTACAATACTTGGTGATATTTATGTCATTCATCACAGTCTGTCTTGTTATTGCAAGCTAAATGGGTACTTGTGGTTTGTGTCACATTTAGTTTGTGAGTACTGAAAGTGGAAAGGATTATGTCTTCTTTACCTATATCTCATGTTACCCAATACAACATGTATATTTCAAGGTTATAATATTTGTTAAATAAATAAAAGAACAAAGTGACAAGTTAATGGGTCACTCTTATTAACTATACTCTTTTGATCCTATGTACCCTTATATTATCTCCTTGCCAAAAGAAAAAAATATTAAAGAGCCAAGTTCACATGATACTTGGAGAGAGGGCAGAGAGGCCCTATGCCAAACTAATAGAAGACATCAGGAAAGATTATAAAATATTATTTGTGTTTCACTACCCAATGGTCATGAAATTTTGGAAAAAAATATAATGATGATAATGATAATTCTATAAATTATCATAAATATTTGCTTAATGTTTCACAGTTTTTAATCTATATTTTACTCACATTATCTCTGGACAGCCAATGAAGTAAGTGGGATATATTATTACTATAACATTTAGTTTACAGTTGAGGAAACAAGCTCATGCAGGTTAAATGTCATATCCAGGGTTGCTGAAATAAAGTGTCAGGATCAGAATTGAAACTTGGGTCTTTCTGACTACAAGTCCTGTATGGTATATACTACTCCAGAACTGCCTCCAAAACACCAAAAAATGCACAGTGTTTACTTTATTTCACCCTAACAATGGTAATGATTTTTGTACACTATTCTACTGTGCCATTAGTCTTGCTATGCCTCCCACACACTGTGCTCATGATTGCAAGACATGAAGCTAGAATTAAAGGTGAGATCGGTGGTCATGGAATAAACACAAACAAACAAACAACAACAACAACAACAACAACAAAACACCTAAGCAGGCATAGTCAGAAATAAAATCAATACTATATGCTAAGCAACTGAGTCAATGAGCTGTGTGTTTATACTGAAGATTCACTGGTATTGCTAATTTTCTCAACATTTACATGTAATTAAAACCTGTGTCCTCTTCCAAATCATGATTCTTACCTTTATAACAGAGACCCCAGGTCTGGAGAGTGGACTGTGAATCTGGGCTGCAGCAGCCATATTGGCAATAGTATTGAGATGGTTCATCTGATTCATTGCCATGGCAACTGATGCAGGAGGTAAGCTGACTGGAAGTAGAGGGTGAGGCATCATCATAAATGGCAGATCCAGTCCTAAAAGAGACAGTGTATGTTAAATTACTACATTTAGGAAAGGAAAATCACATCAAAATCGATGCTATGAAATATTTTTTAAAAAGTGTCTGAATTCATTCTTGTTGCCTTTTCCTTTAAGTTGTTTCATTGTATCTTAGTATCTCTTTGGGTAACTAATGGTACTTAAGGTTTAATATTGCTTTATGCTTTTAAAAAATATTCCTATATCCATAAACTTTTATCTATTGTTCTTGCTGTCACTCCCAAAATATTTATATGACACAATTTGTTTTACCCATAAAAATAAATAAAATCTTTAATCAAAACTTCATTTTGTTTAATAAGAAGTAGCTTTATTTTTAATCATTATAATATATTGATATGTTAGTAGCTTCTAACTTAACACCTTCTTTAGAAAATATAATCATGGTGCTGGCAAGACAAGATGTAGATTCTCTAGGCTTCAGAATTATTAAAGAAAATAAGACTTGGAATATGTTATTTTTTAAAAAAAGATCTTATTTATTTATTCATTTTAGAGAGTGTGTGAGTTGGGGGAGAAGCAGAGGGAGAGGGAGTCTGAAACAGACTTCACTGAGTGCAGAGCCCAATGCAATGATCAATCTCATGTCCTTGAGATCATTACATAACCCGAAACCAAGAGTCTGATGCTTAACCAACTAAGCCACCCAGGTGCCCCTTGGAATATGTTCTACCCTTTTAGTTATAACTCTAAAATGAATGCTGTATCTCTAATTTGAAGGCTTTATCAATAAGGAGTAACTCCCCTACCAAAATATTCCTCCTATTTTCAGTTTAATAACAAAACACCAACATCATTGAGTAGTATCTAGAATTCTGTTTGTTTTCTTATGCAAGGTGAAATAGTTTTCACACATTTTAAATTTAATGAATATCTTTCAAGTATTATCCATATTACACTTGTGATAGCTGCAGATATGTCATCATGAAAAATGTAACAAATTAAAATAGTTGTCTACTTACCCTTATAAGGTTTGGATTTGTGAGGAAACATCTTTGAGCAGAGGCTAGGGAGGGTGAGCCTAACGTTATAGATATTAAGATCACTTTGATAAGTAAAGGTAGTACTTTACAATGTATTTTATACTATTGCCTCAACAGTAATCTTTACTTCATTTGGACAGAAGCCCAGAAACCAGTAATCTTTAACAGATGTTCTGAAACATCCTTGCCTGTAATTTTCCTAAATTTTTACAGATTATAGAAATCTACAATGGATAGTGTTTATGTTGATCTCACACACAACTATCCACTCTTAATAATATCCTTTTATCCTTTTTGCCATCCCCTCATTTTTTTCTTGCTTCAAAGATCACAACTGCTAGTGAACAACAATGAATCAATAGGAAGTATTTACAGAGTCCATCTAAATCTCATTCCTCAAAACAACAGTAACAGTAATACAAACTCTCAAAACACATAATTTTAGGACAAAAAGCAGGCTAGAAAAAATGTTGTTAGCTGATTTGATGTCTGTCTTCTGGGCTCAATGATGGTTGAATTAAAGCCATTAACAGCAACAAAATATCAAAATTATGCAATACAATAAAGCACACTTAACAGGTCTCATGCAACACTAAAGTGATCATCTCAGTCGAAGGAACTCCTATATAAAGAACACAACAGTCACCAATATTTTTGATAAAAAAGCCATAAAATTCATAAAATTTACTTTTAATAGAATTTCACAAGGGTTTAAAAGAAGTTTAAAAACTTAAATTCTGCATGGAAACCAAGGAGAGCATACTCTACTTCCTATGACTGCAAATGTCCACAGAACATTAAGAAAATATTTTAAACTTTCCCCCTATCAATTCACGTATGGCTTACTATCTCTTAATCCTCTGAGGGAGCAAACTGCCAAACCCAACTTTTCAGTTATGAAATTTCCTTCTGTGATTATTAATTTATTAGGGATGCCTCAATACAGTGTTAACATAGAATTTAAAAGTGGTCTCTGCACCCCCTTTTAAACTACAAGTTTTTCAGTTAGCCCTCCAAAATTACTTTGATGTATATGCATTTTTATAGTATACTCATATGTTTGCTATAATGATATTACATAACATATATTAAATTAATCACTGTTTATCTTTTCCCTAAACCTTCACTTGATGCTCAACATAATAGTAATCAATGATTTAAATAGGTTTCTATGTAAGGCTCTCATTTACCCAAAATAATTATAATCTCAAGTCTTCTTTGTGTACTCAGAGTTTTAGTAGAAGATTGATCAAACTGTAGATGAAAAGTAGCCATCAGTGCGTCCCTTTACCACACAAATGCTTAAATAAGCCTTTATTCAATTTACTTTTCCCTTAACAGTGTAATAATCTGTCCTCAAATCTCCGAAGATTTTCAGCATCATTCAAACACCAACTGGCCATATCAAGTCATGACTACTTAAAGTCCAATTGACATGCAGACTAAACACAGACTACAAACAGAATTTAACAGCCTGTTGGCAGTTTTAAAATACAATTCATCAAACATTTCAAAAGACCATGAAGGACTTAAAAGTTACACTTCTAGATCATGACTTGCAATAACTGTCAATTGACTATAATACCATAGACTCTAAGCTAATATTTACATCACTGGCTAGTTTAACACTGACCCCACATGACTGCACATGCAAAGCATATGAAAATATTGAATAATGTAAGTCAACATCTTCCCATTGAACACATTAAATTAAGAGCCATCAAAAGTATGCCACACTCTAATAATCTAGCTCATTTAGTTAGTAACATGCCAAAAATGTATAGATTTTTAATAGTATGGTAATTAAATTATTTTTTAAAATCACCAAAATGGGTCATTGCTTTTCTGTTAACCCCAAGATCATCATGCTAGGTACTACAAGCATTATTTCTCAAGCATCTTGGTATTTCAGCAATTCTTATAACTTTTATTTAAGTGAATAGCACCACCTCTCCCCAGCTATTAAGGCTACAAACTTCAGTAATACTCTAATACTCCTAAAATCCCACACTCATTTGATTTCCAAGTCATGTTAACCTCTGTAACATGTTGTCATTTCTAGTCAGGTAACAATCCTATCATACTTGTTTGGTACCCTGTCTTTCTGGTTGCTTCTCCTATGCCATTTAATTTGCCTTTCTACTCAATTTTAGGACTTTAGCGGCTGCTTAATGTCTCCAAAATAAAATATAAGCTCTTTGGTTCCATGTGAAGTTGCTTTTCTGGCTTTGTTATCTCAGGATATTACTCTATACATACTCTACTCTAGCCTCACTGGACTAATTGCAGCACTCTACAATTTGAATTCACCTTATATTACTCTTATTCAAGCCTCTATCTGGAATCTACCTCTTTAACACTACTTATTTGGGTATGGTAAAAAGTCCTTCCTTTTTAAACCAATAGACTCCATCTTTAGAAAAGTTTTAACTTTACAGAAAAAGTGAGCAGAGGGATGCCTGGGTGGCTCAGCGGGTTAAAGCCTCTGCCTTCGGTGATCTCAGGGTCCTGGGATTGAGCCCCGCATCGGGCTCCCTGATCAGCGGGGAGCCTGCTGCCTCCTCTCTCTGGCCGCCTCTCTGCCTACTTGTGATCTCTCTCTGTGTCAAATAAATAAATAAAATCTTAAAAAAAAGAAACAAAGAAGAAACCCTGAGCATAAATTACTGAGAATTTCCATATATCTCCTCTCCACCAGCAGTTTCTCTGCTTATTAACATCTTGTATTAATGTGGTATGTTTTCTATGACTAATGAATCAATATTTATACACTCTTACTAATTACAGTCCATAGTTTGTATTAGAGTTCATTCTTTGTGTTTCACATTGTATGGCTTTTCACAAATGCATAATATCATGTATCAATCCTTTATATATCATACAGATAAGTTCCACTACCCTAAAAATCCCTTTCACTCCACAGATTCATCCCTTCTTTATCACCCTTGGTTTTTACTGTCTCTATAGATGCATATGTCTTTCCATCAGCACCATATAGGTGGAATCATACACCATTTTCTTTTTCAGACTGGCTTCATTTCAGTTAGAAATACTCGCTTACAGTTCTTCCAAGACTTATTTTTGCAAAAAAATAATTTCTATTCAAGTGTAGTTGATAATCAATGTTACATTAATTTCAGATGTGCAAGACAGTGATTTCATGAATTTATACATTATTTTATGCTCATCACAAGTATAACTACCATCTATCACCATACAACACTATTAAAATATCATTGATTGCATTCCTTATGCTGTAGCTTTTATTCCTGTGATTTATTCATTTCATAACTGGAAGGCTATATCTCCCAGCTCCCTCACCCATTTTGCCTATCCCCTCCACTGGCAATCATCAACTTGTTCTCTACTAACAAGAATGATTCTGTTTTTCATTTGTTGGTTTATTTTTTTTAAGATTCCATAAATGAGTATAATCATATTGTCTTTAACTCTGTTTGATTATTTCACTTAGCATTATACATTTTAGGTCCCTCCACGCTTTGTAAATGGCATGATCTCATCCTTTTTTATGACTGAATAAGATGAATGAGTATATACATATATATATACATACATATAAATATATGTATACATAAATACACATAATACATATGTGTATTTATTTGTATGTGTATATATACACATACATGCACTACATCTTCTGTATCCAATCATCTATCAGTGGACTCAGATTGCTTCCATATCTTGGCTACTGTAAATAATGCTGCAACAAAAATAGTAGTGAATATATCTTTTGACTTAATATTTTCATTGTTTTGGGGTGAATACCCAGTAGTGGAATTATTGGATATGATATTTGTATTTTTTTAATTTTTTGAAGAAGATCCATACTGTTTTCCAAATTTATGCACAAATTTATAATCCCACCAACAGTGCACAGGGGTTCCTTTTTCTCCATATCACCACCAAATTTATTTATTGTCTTTTGATACTGGCCACTCTAATAGGTATAAGGTGATATCTGATTGTAGTTTTGATTTGTATTGCTCTGATGATTAACAATGTTGAGCATCTTTTCATGTGTACATTGACCACTGTATGTGTCTTTGAGAAAATACCTATTTAGTATCTCTGCCCATTTTTTAATGAGTATCTGTTTTGATGTTGAGTTGTGTAACTTTTTTTTCTTAGTTTTTATTTAGTTTTATTTAAATTCCACATACAGTGTAATATTAGTTTCAGGTGTACAATAAAGTGCTTCAGCACTTCCAAACATCACCTCATATTCATCACAATTACTGTACTCCTTAATCTCCATCACTCATTGAACCCATCCCACCACAAAACTCCATTCTGGCAACAATCAGTTCTCTATAGTTTGCTTCTCTCTCTTTTTTTCCACTTTGTTTGTTTTGTTTCTTAAATTCCGCATATAAGTGAAATCATGTGGTATGGTCATTCTCTGGCTGATTTTACTTAACATAATACTGTCTACTTCCACCCATGTTGTTGCAAATGGAAAGATTTCATTATTTCTATGCATATAGATGATATAGGTATAGATATAGATATAGGTATAGATATATCTCATATCTTCTTTATCCATTACTCAGCCTATGGATACTGGGCTGTTTCCATAATTTGGCTATTGTAGGTAATGCTGCTATACATATTGGGGTGCATGTATCCCTTTGAATTAGTAATTTTGTATTCTTTGGGTAAATACCTAGTAGTGCAATTGCTGGATTCTAGGGAAATTCTATTTTTAATCTTTTGAGGAACTTCCAAACTGTTATCCAGAATGGCTGCATGAGTTTACATTACCACCAACAGTACAAGAGGGTTTCCCTTTCTCGACATCTTTACCAACAACTGTTGTTTCTTGTGTTGTTGATTTTAGCCATTCTGACCAGTGTGAGGTGATATTTCATTGTAGTTTTGATTTGCATTTCCCTATTGATAAGTGATGATGAGCATCTTTTCATGTGTCCCTTAGCCGTCTATATATCTTCTTTGGAAAAATGTCTCTTCATGTCTTCTGCCCATTTCTTCATTGTATTATTAGTTTTT
This sequence comes from Ailurus styani, assembly GCA_002007465.1. NCBI lineage: Eukaryota > Metazoa > Chordata > Mammalia > Carnivora > Ailuridae > Ailurus > Ailurus styani. The sequence continues at coordinate 83,094 of LNAC01001612.1, forward strand.
TTCAGTGTTGAGTTTTATAAGTTCTTTACATATTTTGGATACTAGCACATTATTGGATATGTTATTTGCAAATATCTTTTCCCATTGCATAGGTCGTCTTCTAGTTTTGATGGTCTCCTTTGCTATGCAGAAGTTTTTTTATTATGATGAAGTCCCAATACTTTATTTTTTCCCTTGCCTCAGGAGACATACCTAGAAATAAGTTGCTAAGACCAATATCAAAGAAGTTACTGCCTATGTTTTCTTCTAGGATTTTAATGGTTTCAGGTTTTGCATTTAGACCTTTAATGAATTTTGAATTTATTTTTATGTATGGCATAAGAAAGTATTCACATTTTTTTTCTTTTGCATGTGGCTGTCCAGTTTTCCTAACACCATTTGTTAAAAAGACTTTTTCCCAATGGAGATTCTTTCTTGCTTTGTCAAATATTAATTGGCCAGATATTTGTGGGATCATTTCATAGTTTTCCTTTCTGATCTATTGATCTTTATGCCTATTTTTGTGCCAGTACCATACCATTTTGATTACTACAGCTTTGTAGTAGTAATATAACTTGTAATATAATTTTTTTAAGATTTCATTTATTTGACAGGGAGAGAGATCACAAGTAGGCAGAGAGGCCGGCAGAGAGAGAGGAGGAAGCAGGCTCTCCACTGAGCAGGGAGCCTGATGCGGGGCTCGATCCCAGGACCCTGGGATCATGACCTGAGCCAAAGGCAGAAGCTTTAACCCACTGAGCCACCCAGGCGCCCCTGTAATATAATTTGAAGTCCAGAATTGTAATGTCTTCAGCTATGCCTTTCTTCTTCAAGATTACTTTGGCTATTTGGAATCTTATTTTGGAATCGTGTTTCCATACAAATTTTAGGATTATTTGTCCTAGCTCTGTGAAAATGCTGGTGGTGATTTGATAGGGATTGCCCAGAATGTGTAGATTTCTTTGAGTAGTATAGACATTTTATTTTATTTTATTTTATTATTTTTTTAAAAGATTTTATTTATTTATTTCACAGCGGGAGAGAGATCACAAGGAGGCAGAGAGGCAGGCAGAGAGAGAGAGGGGGAAGCAGGCTCCCTGCCAAGCAGAGAGCCCGATGCGGGCCTCGATCCCAGGACCCTGAGATCATGACCTGGGCCGAAAGCAGAGGCTTTAACCCACTGAGCCACCCAGGCGCCCAGTATAGACATTTTAACAAGATTTGTTCTACCAATCCATGAGCATGGAATGTCTTTCCATTCTTGAGTCATCTTCAGTTTCTTTCATAAATGTTTTATGCTTTTCATAGTACAGGTTTTTCACCTCGTTGGTAAGGTATAGATAGATAGATAGATAGATAGATAGATAGATATAGATATAGATAGATATAGTATAGATATAGACATCTTACTATTTTTAGTGAAATTGTAAATGAGATCAATTCCTTAATTTCTCTTTCTGCTGCTTCACTATTGGTTTATAGAAATGCAGCATATTTCGGTATGTTGATTTTTTTTATCCTGGGACCTTAATGAATTTGATTATCACTTCTAGAAGATTTTTGGTGAAGCCTCTTGCATTTTCTATATATAGTATCATGTCCTCTGAAAATAGTGAAAGTTTTATTTTTCCCTTGTCAATTTGGATGCCTTTTATTTCTTTTTGTTTTATGATTGCTGTGGTTAGGAATTCCAATACTATCTTAAATAACAGGGGTGAGAGTGGACCTTCTTGCCTTCTTCCTGACCATAGAGGAAAAGCCCTTAGTTTTTCCTTATTAAGGATGATGTTAAGTGTGGAATTTTCATATATGGCCTTTGTTATGTTGAGATATGTTCCCTCTAATACTACTTTGTTGAGGTTTTTTATCATGAATTGGATGCTGTACTTTGTCAAATGTTTTTTTCTGCATCTATCAATTGTATTAATCATAAGATTCTTATCTTTTCTGTTATTGATGTGATGTATCACCTTGATTGATTTGTAAATATTGAATTACCATTGCAACCAAGAAATAAATCCCACTTAATCATGGTGGAAGATTTTTTAAATGTATTGTTGGATTTTATTTGCTAGTATATTATTGAGGATTTTGCATCTATGTACATCAGGGAAAGTCATCTGAAGTTCTCTTTTTCTGTGGTGTCTTTATCTGGTTTTGGTATTAGGGTAATGCCAGCCTCAAAGAATGAATTTAGAATTTTTCCCCCCTCTTCTATTTTTTGGAATAGTGTGAGAAGAATAGGTATTAAGTCTTCTTCAAATGTTTGGTATAATTCACCTGTGAAGCCATCTGGACCTGGACTTGGTTTGCTGGGAGTTTTTTGAATACTGATTCAGTTTTGTTGGTTTTTTTTTGTTGTTTGTTTGTTTGTTTAAGGTTTTATTTATTTGACACAGAGAGATCAGATCACAAGTAGGCTGAGAGGCAGGCAGAGAGAGAGGAGGAAGCAGGCTCCCTGCTGAGCAGAGAGCCCGATGCGGACCTCGATCCCAGGATCCTGAGATCATGACCTGAGCCAAAGGCAGAGGCTTTAACCCACTAAGCCACCCAGGCGCCCTCAGTTTTGTTTTTTTGTTTTTGGGGGGGTTTTTGTGTGTTTTTTGGGGTTTTTTTGGTTATTGGTTTGTTCAAGTTTTCTATTTCCTCCTGTTTCAGTTTTGGTAATTTATATGTTTTTAAGTATTCATCCATTTTTTTCCACACTGTCCAATTTTTGGCATATAACTTTTCATAATATTTTCTTATGATTGCATTTCTATGGTGTTGGTTGTTATTTCTACCCTTTCGTTTGTGATTTTTATTAATTGGACCTTTCTCTTTTGTTTTTTGTAAAGTCTGCCTAGAGGTTTATAAATTTTATTGATTTTTTTTCAAAGAAACATCTCCTGGTTCTATTGTTTATTTAATTTCTATATCACTTATTTCTGCTTTAATGTTTATAATTTCCTTCCTTCTGCTGTCTTTAGGCTTTGTTTGTGGCTCTTTTTCTAGGTCCATGAAGTGTAAGGTTAGGTTTTTATTGGTGATTTTTTGCTTCTTGTGGCACAACTGTAATACTATATACTTACCAGTTAGGACCAATTTTGCTGTATGCAAAAGATTTTGGACCATTTTGTTTACATTTTCAGTTGTTTCCATATATTTTATTTCTACTTTGATTTCCTTTGACCATTCATTGTTTACTAGTACATATTTTAACCAGCATGTATTTGTGGTTTTTCCAGTTTTATGTTGTGGTTGACTACTAGTTTCTACTAGTACTACTAGTACTACTACTAGTTTCTACTAGTACTACTAGTACTAGTACTAGTAGTATTACTAGTAGTATTACTAGTAATAGTACTACTAGTTCATAGCTTTGTATTCAGCAAAGGGGCATGGAATAACTTCAGTCTTTTTGTACACGTCAAAGCCTGTTTTTTGGCCTAAGATGTGATCTATTCTGGACAATGTTTTGTGTGCACTTAAAAAAAGTATAGATTCTGTTATTTTAGGATGGAATGTTCTACATATATCTGTTAAGTCCATCGGGTCCAGTGTGTCTTTCAAAGCTTTTATTTCCTTGTTGACTTTCTGTTTAGATGATCTATCCATTGGTCTAAGTGGGATGTTAAAATCCGCTACTGTTGTTATAGTATTGTCAATTAGTTCCATTATGTTTGTTATTAATTGTTTTGTATATTTGGGTGGACACATGTGGTATACATAAATATTTAAAACTGTAATATGTTCTATTTGGATTATCACTTTTATTATTTTATAGTGCTCTTTTTTATTTCTCATTACCAATTTTAAATTTAAATTCAATTATCCAACATATAGTATATCATTAGTTTCAGATACAGAGTTTAGCAATTCGTCAGCTGCATATAACACCCAGTGCTCGTCACATCATGTGCCCTCCTTAATGTTTGCTTAATTACTAGGTTTTTTAAATGCAGTTTGTCTAATATAAGTATGGCTATTCCAGCTTTCTTTTGATATCCATTTGCATGCAAAATATTCATCCATTCCCTCACATTTAATCTTCCAGTGACTTTATGTCAAAAATGAATCTCTTGTAAGAATAATTTGGATTGGTCTTTTTTATCCATTCTGACTCCCTATGTCTTTTGATTGGAGCATTCTGTCCATATACATTCAAGGTAATTATTGATAGATATGTATTTATTGCCATTAAATTACTAATTTTGTGGTTGTTTCTGGAGATTTTCTCTGATCCTTTCTTGTCTTTCTCTCTTTCATGTTTTGTTGACTTTTTATTAGTGATATATTTGGATTACTTTCTCTTTATTCTTTTCATGTTTACTAGTGGTTTGTGACATATCATTACCATGAGGTTTGTATGTATCCTCTTCTGCAAATAGCAGTCTATATTCAGCTGATGGTTGTTCAGTTTTGTGCTCATTCTTTTTTCATCTTTCCCCCATGTTTTAGGTATATTATTATATTTTATAAACTGTTTTGGTGTGAGTTCCGTGACTGATTTTTATGGAAATTTCACTTTTAATGTTTTTGTGTTTCCTACCTTTATACTTTAACTTTTGGTCCCTCCTTTCCATTCCAAATGTCCCCTTTAATATGTCTTGCATGGCTGGTGTAGTGGTCATGAACTCCTTTAGGTTTTGATTGTCCAGGAAATTCTATCTTTCCTTCTATTCTGAATGGTAGTCTTACTGGATAGAATATTCTTGGGTGCAGAATTTTCGCATTTAGCAGTTTGAATATATCATGTCATTCCCTTCTGGTTTGCCAAGTTTCTGTTGGGAAATCTCCTGCTTGCCTTATGGGTCTTCCCTTGTAAGTTAAGGACTTATTTTGTCTTGCTGCATTTAAGGTACTTTTTTATAATCACCATATTTTCCCAATTTAATTACAGATGCCTTAGTGTTGGCCTATTGATGATTTTGATGGGAGTTCTGTGTTCCTATGGGTTTTGGGTATCTCTTTCCTTCCCCAGATTAGGGAAGTGGTCAGCTATCAGTTCTTCATTTTTTAAAAATATTTTATTTACTTATTTGATAGAGAGAGAGAGCACAAACAGGGGGAGTGGCAGGAAGAAGGAGCCTGATGCTGGGCTTTATCCCAGGACCCTGGAATCACGACCTTAGCTGAAGGCAGACACTTAACCAACTGAGCCACCCAGGTGCCCTCAAATAAATTTTCTGCCCACTTTTTTTCCTCTTCTTTTTCTTGGACTCCTATAATATGAATGCTATTGCTTTTTATGGAGTCACTGCTTCCCTAAGTCTATTTTCATTTTGCATAATTCTTTCTCCCGTCTTGTTCAGCTTCATTGCTTTCCATTACTTTGCCTTCCACGTAATTAATTTGTTTCCCTGCTTCTTCCAATCAGCTGTTCATTGCATCAAGCATGTTTCTAATATGATATATTAGACTCTTCATCTCTGATTTATTCTTTTTAACTCTTTTTTCTCTGTGGTAAGGGTCTTACTGATGTCTTCTATTCTTTTCTCTACCTCAGTGAGTTCCTTATCATTGTTGCTTTAAATTTTCCTTCAGGCATGTTAATTATATATATTTATATTTTTTTTCTTCATTTAGATCTTTGGCTGTGGCTTTATCTTGTTCATTCATTCCTCTGTCCTGGAATTTCATTTAAGTCTCTGCCTTCTTCTGTGCTAGAAAATGAAGTTATGTCTCCTGCTCCTTAAAGTAATGGCCCTATGAAGAAGAATTCATGTAGTGTGAAGGACCTAGGTATATCAAGGAATGTCTCTGGTGTGTGCTGCATGTGCTCTGCCATTGGCTGCTCTTTCCATCAGGCCATTCATCTGCAGAGGCTTTCCTTGCCTGCTGTGGGCAATGTTTTGTCCCCGGTTTGAATATGGTTAGTTTTAACTAGGTGCGTTCTGGTTGGCTTGCGAAATGAGACCTAACACCAACTCCATTAGAACTGAGCCCCTGCAAAACTCTTTGGTAGGGTAGAGGTGGTGGGGGGTATAATTTGTGCTGTTCTTTGGTGGAAGGAGCCCTCTGAGCTTAAATGAGGCAAGTGTGACTGAGTAGGGCAGATCCACCAGAGTATATGGGAGGGGCTTGGCGAAGGCAAGTTAGGTAGCCAGTGTTAGCACTACACTGCTTCTTGTTTATGCTGAGAGGCTTGGGAGGGAAATGGTGCCAGTCAGCTCCTTTGTTCTCAGAGAGGTATCTCAGTGAATATTAATTAGGAAACTGCTCAGAGAACAGTGAATAATCTATTATGTACCCCAGGTGCTCTTCAGATCACTCCATGCTTCCTGGCCCTGGGTCATTTTCCTGCCTTCTCTCCAGAAGGAAAGCAGCGCCCACCAGGCTCTATCTCAGGCACAGCCCCTGACCTTTTAAAGCTCCAGGCTTTAAGTCCCACTGGTTGCAGGAACTCACAAAATTCAGTCTCTCTTTTTTTCCCAAGCCATTGGCTATGGGGAAATATTTTCCTTGTGTGTTCCGCTGTTTGCTCCACTCTCTTGTGCCCTTCTCCAGGACCATGGCTCCCTCACCTCTGCAGCAGCTAGGATCTCGTTATCCCATAACCCTCATCTTTGCACTTCCTACCTTGTTTGATGTGGCCTATTCTTTCTTGTTATGGAGTTTTTTTCTGTCAGTTTTCAGGTTATTTCTGGGGTTTTTATGGTTATTTGATAGTTATATAATTGTGTTTATGGGATAAGGTGAAACAAAGGTCCTCGTAGTTTGCCATCATCTTCTAAGCTCTGTGTAAGTTCTTTAAATATTTTGGATATTTATGCTTTATTGGGCATATCATTTCCAAACATATTCTTCCATTCAGTAGGTCGCCTTTTGTCTTGTTGATGTTTATCTTTGCTGTGCAAAAGCTTTTTATTTTGATGTAATCCCAATCATTAATTTTTTTTATTTCCCTTGCCTTATGAGACATACAGAGAAAAATGTTGTTACAACTTAAACAGCAGATAAATTACTACCTGCGTTCTCTTCAAATATTTCTATAGTTTCAGGTCTCACATTTAGTTCTTTAATCCATTTCAAGTTTACTTTTATGCATGGGGTTGGAAAGTGGTCCAATTTCATTCTTTATATGTAGCTGTCTAGTTTTCCCAGCACTGTTTATTGAAGAGGCTGTCTTCCCTATTGCACGTTATTGCCTTCTTTGTCATAGATTAATTGACCATATAATCAGGGATTTATTTCTAGTTTTTATATTCTGCTTCTTTGATCTACATGTCTATTTTTGTTCCAGTACCATTCTATTTTTATTACCACATCTTTGTAGTGAATCTTGAAACTTGGAATTGTGATACCCCCAGCTTTGTATTCTTTGTCTTATGATTGCTCTGGGTATCTGGTGTCTTTGTGGTGCCACAAAGATTTTAGTATTATTTGTTCTAGATTTGTGAAAAGTGCTGTTAATATTTTGATAGAGAATTTATTGAATCTCTAGATTGCTTTGTGTAGCATGGACATTTTAACAATATTCATTCTTCCAATCCATGTGCATGAAATATCTTTCCAATTGTTTGTGTCCTCTTCAGTTCATTTCCTTGGTGTTTTGTGGTTTTCAGGATACAGGCCTTTTATCTCTTTGGTTAAGTTTATTCCTAAATAAAACATCTACTTGGTGCACTTCTAAATGGAATTTTCATAAGATTTCTTTCTGCTCCTTTGTTATTTGTGTAAAGAAATGCTACCAATTTCTGGGTTTTATTTTTGTAGTCTCCAAATTTACTGAAATTACTTCTAGCAGTTTTTTGGTGGAGTCTTTAGGGTTTTCTATGTATAGTATCATGTCATCTGCAAATAATGAAAGTTTTACTTCTTCCTTACCTATTTGAATATTTATTTCTGTTTTCTTGTCTGATTATTGTGGCTAGGATTTCCAGTACTAACTTGATAAAAGTGATAAGATTAAACATACTTTTTTGTTCCTAATATTAGAGGAAAAGCTCTCAGCTTCTCTTCATTAAGATATTACTAGTGGTTTTTTCATAAATAGATTTTAGTATTTTGAGCTATGTTCCCTCTACAATACCACTTTTGTTGAGAGTTTTTTACAATGAACAGATGTTTTTTTTTCAAATGCTTTTTCTGCCTATATTGAAATGATCATATGATTTTTATCCTTAGTTTTGTTGATGTGGTGTATGATGTTGATTGGTTTGCAGATATTGAACCATTTTTGCATCCCCAGAATAAATCTTACTTGATCATGCTGAATAATCCTTTCAATGTATTGTTGAATGTAGTTTGGTAGCATTTTGTTCATGGTTTTTGCATATATGTTCATCAGGGTTATAGATCTGTAGTTTTCTTTTTTTAATGGTCTTTGTCTGGTTTTGGTATCAGGGTAATTCTGGCCTTATATAAAATGTATTTGAATTTTTTTCCTCTTCTATTTTTTGGGATAGTTTGAGGAGAATAAGTATTAACTCCTCTTCAAATGTTTCATAGAGTTTGACTCTGAAGCCATCTGGTCCAGGACTTTTTTTTTTTTTTTTGGTGGGGGAGTACTTTCATTACTGATTTACTTTCATTACTTATTATCAGTCTGTTCAGATATTCTATTTCTTCATGGTTCAGTTTTGAAAGATTGTATATCCTAGTGTTGGATAAAATATTCTATAAAAGTCCACTAGCTCCAGTTGATTAATGGTGTTTTCAGTTCAATTATGCTTTTCTTGAATTTCTGCCAAGGTTCATTTATGATAGAAGAGTACTGAGGTCTCCAACTATAATAGTGGATTTGTCTATTTTTTCTGGCAGTCCCATCAGTTTTTACCTCACATATTTTGACACTCTGTTAATAGGAGAAAACACATTAAGGCTTGTTAATGTCTTCTTGGAGAATTGGCTTCTTTATCATTATGTAATAAAGCTCTTATTCTTGACAGTTTTTCTTGCTCTGGGATCTGCTTTGTCTGAAATTAATATAGCTACTCCTACTTTTGAATTGTGTTAGCATAGTATGTATTTCTCCATTCCTTTACTTTGAATTATGTCTTTAAATTTAAAGTGAGTTCCTTATAGACACCAAATAATTTGGTCTTCTTTTGTTATCTACTCTGACAGTCTTCATTTTTTATTGTTTTTGTTTCAGTTTGGTTATTTTGCTTGATACATGATTATACAAGAGGTATATTACAAGTAATGGCCAAGGCACCAACATTCCTGGTCACTAGAGTACATGGGGCAATCTATGTCTAACTGGTGTTTTTAGACCAATCATATTTATAGTAATTATTAGTAATTGAATAATTAGTTACAATATTTGTGTTTTCTATCCATTGTCCTTTTTTGGTAAATCTTGCCTTCCACTCTTGTTGTATTCTCTGGCATTAACTGAATATTTTATATGATTCTCTTTCTTCTCTTCTCCTAGTATATTAATTTTACTTATTTAAAAATTTACATAGTGGTTCTGGAGTTTGAAATATGCATTTACAACTTACAAATTCACTTGCAAATAAGACTATACCATTTCACATGTAGTGCAAGTATCTTTTAGTAGAATATTTTCAAATTCCTCCCTCTTATCCTTTATAACATTATTCTCATTTATATCACTTGTCAATATATTGTTATTATTATTTTGAATAGTATTATTTGTAATACTGATTAAGAATAAGAAAAAATACATTTACCTTAATTTATTCCTGCTCTAGCTTTCTTCCTTTATGTAGATCCAAGTTTCTGACCCAAATTATTTTATTTCTCTCTATAGACATTTTTAACACTTTTTTATAGGTCAGATCTGTGGTATGGTAACAAATTCCCTCAACTTTTGTTTGAGAAAGTCTGTATTTCCATCTTCACTACTAAAGGGAAATTTCACTGGATTTGGAATTCTAGGTTAGTGGGTTTTTGTTTGTTTTTTCTTTCAACACTGTAACTATTTCATACCATTCTATTCTTGTTTGCTTGGTTTCTGAAGAGAAGTTCAATGTCATTCTTACTTTTGTTCTTGTATGTATAAGGAGCATTTATTTCTCTCTGATTTTTTAAAAAGATTTTCTCTTTGGTTTTGATTTTGCATTTTGAGTATAATATGCATAGGTATAGATTTTTGTAATATTTATCCTCCTTGGCAATGTCTGAGCTTCCTGAATCTCTTGTTTGGTGTCTCTCATTAATTGGGGAAATTTTTCAGTCATCGTTATTTTAAATATTTTTTTCTGTTCCTTTTCCTCATTCTTGTTATTTTGCTATTCTCATTACGTTTATCCTACATCTTTGTAATTGCTGCAAAATTCTTCAATATTCTGTTCTCTTTTTTTCAATCTTTTTTTCCTTTCTCTCCCCCCCCCCACATTTTGGGAATTTTCTTTTGACATACTTCAATTGTTTACTTTTTCTGGTCTACTGATGAGCCCATCAAAGCTATTCATTTTCATGGAGTATTTTTAATTTCTAGCATTTACTTTTGCTTCTTAAAATTCTCATCTCTGAGATGTGATTATATTTCCCATGTTTTTTAATTCAAGTATAATTAACATACAGTGTTAATAGTCCCATGTTTTCTTGTATGTTTTCTATTTTCTTAGTATACTAATTATAGTTATTTTAAATTCCTAGTCTGATAATTCTAAAATATGTGTTATATCTAATTCTGGTTGTAATGGTTGCTTTATATTTTAAACTGTATTTTTTGCCTTTTGATGCCCTGTAATTTTTGTTTTAAAGCCCAGAAATGGTGCACTGGCTAAAAGTAATGGAGGTAAACAGGCTTTTAGTAGGAAGCTTTATTTTTATCTGACCAGGAATTAAGCTATATTTACTGTTTGCTGTATCCATTGCATTGGTGTTAATTTCTTGTCCTCCTTCTTATCTTTGGTGTTATCCTAAAGAATCCAAATTTAGTTGGGTCTGAGAACTTCTGTTTTCTTAGCTGAAATAAACTCTTCTTATATAGAGCCTTATTGTGGTGGTGGTAACATGTGTTAAGGAGGAGATTGGATTTCTGGATCTTAATGAGCCTGTGTCTTTGGGTTGTGAATTTTGCAAGTGATTTTTAGCTTTTTTCCCTTCTCAGGTGAGAGAGGAAGACTAGAGGGGGCTAAAGTTGAGTGTTTCTCTTTCCCCACAGGAAATGTTAAAGGGGCTAGAGAAGTGCATTTCCCTTATCTCACATCAATGATTACAGGGTACTGGATTTTAATATATCCTTTCCCCACAGCAGTTAGGCTCTGGTAAAACAAAGTAGTTTAACTCTGGCAAAGTAGTTTCCTTTGAGGGTAGGCTTTTGTTGAGGAGAATAGAACACTTTGAGCATATTTTGAAATGGGTACTTCTCTTGTCTCCCAACAAGAAACATGAAGGAAATTTCTTCAGTTTGTCACCCTGAGAAACTGAAGGTGCTCCTGGAGTTAAGACTCATGAGAGTGCAGAGATAAGAATTGGCCCCCAGGGGTCTTTATCTCTCAAGCTAGGTCCACACAGAGTCTCTAGTGATTTAAATATTTCTATGAGACTCTAGCTGTGGCTTCTGCTCCCTATAAGCTCTGATTCTCTTTATCTGCCTATCTCTCCAGTTTTGGGGATATCTCTGCCCTGTGAATTCAATCTCTGATGGATTGAAAGGAGTTTTTGATCTTGCTTTGAGAAGGAGTGACTTCTAAACTCTTTACATGTTAGGCCAGGAACCAGAAGTCTTCCAAGTTTTCCTGCTTTATGAAATAAGTCTTAATCAGTCCTTTTTTGACTTCTCATAACATAATATTTATAACTTTTTTGGAATTTCTTTATTTATCATTGCTTAACATTCTATTTTTATGGGACTTTTCATACTTGAGTTTATAATGTTTTTAAAGTAAGACACCACAACTCATTTTGTATGCTTAATAACTGATAAATTTCACTAAGATTTAAAACAGCATATTAAAATTTCTCAGAATCTCTCTGTTCTGTTGTTTTAATCCTAAGATTTAGTGAGAGAATGAAAATCTCAGGAAAAGAAATAATGGAAGTTTTCCCTCAGATTCCTGCTTATAAGAAAAGTAGGATTAAAAAAAGAAAAGTAGGATTTTAGTCAAGTAATGTATATAAGACACACTTTCCTACAGAAAGACTTCTGAGTTTTTGAGGTTCCTAAAAACATCATCTAAACCTATCTTTACTCTATAAAACCCACACTTTCAAATGAGTCCCTCTCAATATACCTTTATGACTTCAAATTGTTGAACTTTATGGAAGAAAAATATACTATCCTTGTTCGACCAAGGTTTCTAGTGGGTATTGTGTGGTATTTTTCTTAATACACCAAGTTTTGAAAGGACAGTATACATACTATTGGTGAGTAAGTGGTTCTGCTGCAGTGAATTGAGGGTCGGAGTACCCCCAAGGCCTGACTGGCTAGCCAGGGTTGGATGAGCAAGTCCATGTTGGGACCCAGGAGCAGCAAGAGAAGATTGCATCTTATCCTTATCCCAGGAGGATTCACTTCCACCTGAAAAACATTCATATGAACAGATTGCAATTTGGCAACTTTCCATGAAAGGCTTTTTGAAAATTCCCTTTTAGGGGTGAAATTATTAACCTTACTTCTTAGAAAATTATTATTAAACATAGGTAACTCATTTTTATAATTGTTTCAAAAAGTTTCAATAACCTTGGATTTCTGCTTCTGAGAACACTAAACAACTCTCACTAATGATATAGTTACAGGTTGTCTAAACAAATCAGGAATCCTAATGAATAGCTTTTGAAAGCACTAACTTGTTGAAGGCCATTTACTGACCACTACAGCCTCCCATTCTGGTCGTGCCAATGTGCCTCCCTGTTCCTTAGCAGAGAAACAAAGACACTGGCCGAGGGGAGCAAACCTTGGTGCTGACTTTTTTTTTAAGATTTTATTTATTTATTTCACAGAGGGAGAGAGATCACAAGGAGGCAGAGAGGCAGGCAGAGGGGGGGGGGAAGCAGGCTCCCTGCTGAGCAGGGAGCCCTGAGATCATGACCTGAACTGAAAGCAGAGGCTTTAACCCACTGAGCCACCCAGGCGCCCATGGTGCTGACTTTTTGCTGTGATTTGCCATAAAATCTCAACCACTGCATAGTCATGCTACTGCTTTACTGGGACAAACCAGCAAATGGCAAAAGCACAGTGACCTTCCCCTATAGGATCACTACAGGTCCATGCCACGTGGGTCCCTAAAATTTGGAGTTTTGAAATCCAGGTGCATGCCTGAGATAAAACACAAGAGTACTATGCCACATGGCAGGCAAATAACTCAGACAAAGACAGGGTGAAGACAAGGATCTGATAGAAGTTGGAAACACAAGAAGGGTGATTATTCACTCTTCTGTGAGGGTTTCCTGAAGAGTGAAGGGTTCAAACTCTCCACTCCAGGGAGAAAACCCATTTCCCTCCCCTGCACTGCAACACAGACCAACTTCAGTGAACAACACAGTTCACTGTGCAGTGAAGACTGAAGCTGTTTACATTAAGCCCCGCCCCCCTATGCCCTACAGGTGTATGTCTACTAGGGCAGATAGGCCTGAAAATCAGCCCAGCTGGTCCCTTCCCCAGAAGACCAACACAAACACCTCACATACACCAAATCTACTGATAGTAGAGGGCTGCAAAGCTTCAGCTATAAGGGAAATAGGATCTAGCTTCTATCTTTGGATCTAACTTTTTTTAAAAAGCAGACCAAACACACCTAGGTAAAACTTGCCACACAGTGGACAAGGACTAAACACCTCCCACTACAGGCAAGAAGAAGCTCTGCAGAGGATTTACCTGAGGATTGGAGCAATCAAAACACAACAGAAGAATGAATATAAGACCTCTGCCCTAGGTTTTGGACCTCTTCTTAATATAGCCATTACTCTCAGGAGCACAAATATAACAGGCTTTCCTAACAATCACACACACAAAAAAGAACAGTGACCTAGACAAAATGACAAGATATAGGAATTCACTTCTAAAGAAAGAATGGAGAGAAGTAATGGCCAGGAATTGAATCAATACAGATATAAGATGTATGAAACAGATGTTAAAACAACAATTATAAGGATAGTAGCTGAGCATGAAAAAAACATGGAAGACACTAAAGAATCCCTTACTGCAGAAATTTTAAAAAAACCTAAAAAACTAGTCAGGCCAAAATAAAAATGCTGTAACTGAGATGCAGACCTGACTGGATGTCATGACAATGAGGATGGAGGAAGCAGAGGAATGAATTACTAATTTAAAAGATAAAATTATGGAAAATAATGAAGCTTAACAGGGAAGGAAAGGTATTGGATCACAAATGTAGACTTAGGGAACTCAGAAACTTCTTAAAACATAACATTCATATCATAGGAGTTCCAGAAGAAGGGAAAGAAAAGAAAGAAAAAGGGGCAGAAGTTTTATTTGAGTAAATCATAGGTGAAAAGTTGCCTAATTTGGGGAAGGAAACAGATAACAAAATTCAAGGCAAACAGAGAATCCCCGTTAAATTCAATAGAAGCTAGCCATCACCAAAACATATCATACTTAAATACACAAGATACACAGAAAAGGAAAGAATGATGAAAACAGCAAGGGGAGAAAAAAGTCCTTAACATACAAGGGAAGACAGATCAATTTTGCAGCAGATCTGTCCACAGAAACGTAACAGGCCAGAAGAGAGTTGCATGATATATTTAGCATGCTGAATAGGAAGATATGCAGCCAAGAATACTTTATCCAGCAAGCCTGTCATTCAGAATTGGAGACATAAAGATTTTCCCAGACAAACAAAAAGTAAAGGAGGTCATGAGCACAAAACGAGGTCTACAAGAAATATTAAAGGGGACTCTTCGAAAGGGGAAAAAAGAGAAAAAGCAACAAAGAATAGAAAGGAACAGAGAGCATCACAAAAACACCAACTATATAGGTAACACAATGGAACAAAATTCATATCAATAATCAATCTTAATGTAAATTGACTAAATACTGAAATCAAAAGAATAGGACATCAGAATGGATTAAAAAACAAGAGCCATCTATATGCTGCTTATAAGAGACTCATTTTAGACCTAAAGACACCTGCAGAGTGAAAGTGAGGGAATGGAGAGTTCAGATAGGAGAGGAAAGTAAGATGGCAGAGTAGTAGGGAGATCTTGGGCTTGCTTCATCCTCCAAACACAGCTAGATCAACATCAAATTATTTTGAACAACTAGGATATCAATCTGAGGATTAAAAAAACATTTTGCACAGGGGCGCCTGTGTGGCTCGGCTCAGTCAGTCTGCCTTTAGCTCAGGTCATGATCTCAGGGTCCTGGGATTGAGTCACCATCAGGATCCCCGCTCAATGAGACTTCTTCCCCCTCTCTCTCTCACTCTGCCTGCTGCTCTCCCTACTGTGCTCTCTCTATATATGTCAAATGCATAAATAAAATATTTTTTTTAAAAAAGAAAACAGTTTGCACAACTGGAGGGAGAGAGAATGTAGCAGATGCAAGGCTCAGAGACATGAATTGGAAGAGAGAAAAACCATCATTCTGTGGAGGGGAGGGAGCCCTTTCTGGGGAAAGAAGTCAGGGAGAGAGGAAGAGAGTGGGAGAAAGAGCAATGCATAGGGCTCATGCAAGACACTGTGTTGTGGGGATCCCCTGGATGACGGTGGAAGACAATGTTCCCCAGTATATTTAGAAGGTATACTGCCTCTTCAAGATCAAAGAGGGCATATTGCCTCTCCAGTGCCATTGACTGGCTGTTCAACAGCAGGGAACAAAGGCATACTCAGAGGGCAGATAACCCGGTTGCAGCTTTTCACCATGTTTCTCAATAGACTCCAGGGACCTGCACAGCAATGCAATAGCTTTTCTGGGACAGAGTGATGTCAGGTGCAGGGCTGTGAGGCACTTATGGAGAAGGGGAGTGGGTCTGCACATTGTCAGGTCTTTCATATTTGGAATTTTGAATCCCAGCCACTGACCAGAGATAAAACACAGAACTGTGGTACTGGGCAAGCCAATGGCCCAGGCACAGACAGGTTAAGGGCAGAGATCTGACAAAAGCCTGGGACATAGGAGGGAAGATTGTTTTCTGTCTGTGAAGGCCTCCTGAACAGTGGTGGCCCCAAGTTCCACCACTTGGGGGACGAGTGCAGGTTGACACAATCTTCTACCCCCACCAACCAGGCCAACAGTGTGGTTGGACTTCAGAAAAAAGAAGCAGTACCCCCAGTGGAGGCTATCATCACATACACCATACCACTCCCCCCTGTGCCTGGCAGGGGCATCTTTACTAGGGCAGGTCTGACTATAAGACAGAGCACCGAGCCTCTCCCCCAGAGGACCAATGCAGGGCACCCACATGTACCATGTCTATTGGTAGTAGAATGCTCCAAAGCATCAGCTTCAGTTATGGTAGACATAGGACCAGACTTTTTTTTTAATTCTTATTTATTTATTTTTTATGTTTTTATTTAAAACTTTTTAATTTATTTTTTTCTTTTCTTTTTTTCTTCTTTCTTTGGAATCAGGCTTATAGTTTTTTGTTCTTTGTCAGTCTGTTTGTTTAACAGACTGTTTGTTAAAGCCTCTCCTTTTGGGACAAGATCCTTTTCTTTTTTCTCTTCTTTATTCTGTCTTTGTTTTTCTTTGGTATCAGCTTATAGTTTTTTGTTTGTCTGTTTGTAGCTTTGCGCAGTGGCAGTATCGTAGCCAATGAGGTTTATCCGAGGTGTGATTATTGCTAATTGTTTGTCTGTTTGTTTGCTTTTTTCCTTTTTTTTTCACTTTTCTTGGATCAGGCTTTCTTTTAAGTCTTATATTAACAAACAAATCAAAGCACACCTAGTTAAAGATCCAAACACTTCCCACTGTAAGCAAGGAGAAATTCTGCAGAGAACTGAACTTCTGGGAAAGAGCAGCCAAAGCACAAAGGCAGAGTACACACACCATACAACAGAAACACTTCCTGAAGAGCCAGGACAACACAGCATATGACCCCTATTTAATATAATATTACTCTCAGGAGCAAGAAACATAACAAGCTTTTGTAACACACAAAAGATGGAAACCTAGACATAATGACAAGATCGAGGAATTCTCCCCAAAAGAAAGATCAATAAGAAATGACAACAAGGGGCTTGCTCAAAACAGATATAAGCAATATATATGAACAGGCATGTAGAACAACAGTTAAAAAAATACTAGCTGAGCTTGAAAAAAGCATAGAGAAACAAGAGAATGGAACTACTTTCTTACACTGTACACAAAAATAAATTCAATATGAATGACAGACTTAAATGTGAAACAAGAATCAATCAAAATCCTAGAGAAGAACATAGGCAGGAACCAGTATGACATGGGCTGTAGCAACATCTTACTAGACACATCACAGAAGGCAGGGGAAACAAAAGTAAAAATGAACTATTGGGACTTCATCAAAATAAATACCTTTTACATAGCAAAAGAAACAGTCAACAAAACTAAAAGGCAACCTACAAAATGGGAGAAGATATTTGCAAATGGCGTATCTGAGAAATGGTTAGAATCCAAAATCTATTTTTTGGGTGTTGAGCTTGAGGAGTTCTTTATAGATCTTGGATATCAGCCCTTTGTCTGTAGTGTCATTTGCAAATATCTTCTCCCATTCTGTGAGTGGCTTCTTTGTTTTGTCTACTGTTTCCTTTGCTGTGTAGAAGCTTTTTATCTTGTTGAAGTCCCAAAAGATCGTTTTCACATTTGTTTCCCTTGCCTTTGGAGACGTGTCTTGAAAGACTGAATTTTGGAATGCTGAATAAATAAATAAATAAATAAATAAATAAATAAATAAATAAATAAATAAATAAATAAATATCTTTTTAAAAATCCCGTTAAGAAATGAGCAGAAGACATGAACAGACATTTCTCCAAAGAATACCTACAGATGGCTAACAGACACATGAAAAAATGCTCAGCCTCCCTCATTATCAGGGAAATAAAAATCAAAACCATGATGAGTTACCACCTCACACAGGAACAAACAACACAAGAAACAAAAGGTGCTGGTAAGGATGTGGAGAAAGGGGAACCCTCTTACACTGTTGGTGGGAATGCAAATTGGTGCAGCCAGTCTTGAAAACAATAGGGAGATTTCTCAAAAAGTTAACCATAGAACTGCCCTACAACCCAGTGATTGCACTACTAGTTATTTACCCAAAAGATAAAAATATAAAAACTCAAAGTCACATGCACCCCACTGTTTATAACAACATTATCAACAATAGTGAAATTATGGAGAGAGCCCAAATGTCCATTGTTTGATGAATGGATTAATTAAATGTGGGATATAGACACCATGGAATATTACTCAGTCATCAAAAAGAATGAAGTCTTGCTATTTGCAATGACATGAATGAACTAAAGTGTATGATGTTAATCAAATAAGTCAGTCTGAGGAAGACAAATACCATAAGGTTTCATTCAAATGTGGAATTTAAGAAAGAAAACATATGAACATATGGGAAAAGGGAAAAAAGAAAGGAAAACAAACCATTAAGAATCAGAGACTCTTAATGACAGATAACAAACTGAGGGTTGATGGAACGTGGTGGGTGGGTGTTTGGTTAAATGGGTGATGGGCATAAAGGAGGGCACATGTGATGATCTGGGTGTTATATGTAATTGATGAGTCACTAAATTCTACTCTGAAACCAATATTATATTATATTTTAATTGACTAGATTTTTTTTAATTGACTAGAATTTAAATAAAATTTGAAACAAAAAGAAAAGAAAATGGTTGTGTGGGCTACCACATCTATTTGTTTGATGTGGTTCATTCATTCAGAAGTCAGTGGTCTTGGTCCCATTCCCTTTCTGGAACTGTGACATTACCATCTCTACCTGGATTACTCTATCTCATATACTGCCTAAAACAGTGACTATTTTGTAAAGGGGTATGTGTCTGGGAATATTGGACACTCTGTAAAATATGTGCATTTACTCATTTATAAAAAAGAGAAAGCACATGCTCATATTCTTAACATTCTACATCATAAATATTCTCAATTCTTTGAGATCGTTCTGGTGCTTTGCTCAGATGGATACCAATTTTTACTTTTGAAATACTCTGCTATGTAACCTCAGAAAGCACATTTACAAAGTAAATATTCAATGGCTAAATGTAAAGACTACATAATAGTCTTCTGAGTTACTGTACTATAATTTATTAAACATTGGATTTTGAGTGTGCTGTAAGTTTGTCACTATTCTGAATTACACAGAGATACCAGGAATGTGTGCACACAGAATGACCATATAATGACAAAGGGTGGCTACCTGCAAGCCAAGAAGAGAGGCCTCAGGAGAATCCACATGTGCTGATATTTTGATCTTGGAGTTCTAGCCTCCAAAACTATGAGAATATAAATTTATTTTATTTAACTGACCATTGCTTATTGTCTTAGTCCCTTTGGGCTGTCATAGCAAAAACAACATAACAAAAATAGCTTAGACTGGCAGATTCAGTGTATGTTGAGAACCCCCTTTCTGGTTCATAGATAGCTATATTCTCACTGTGTCCTCCCACAGCATAAGGGATCTCAGGAGTTCCTTGTATTCTATTTTATGAAGGCGTTTATCCCATTCATGACCTCTTAATGGCCCTCCCTATAAATACTATTGCATTGGAGATTAAGATTTAACACACGAGAAGCCCCTAGGTGGCTCAGTCTGTTAAGTGTCACAAGAGGAGGAGAATCCTGAGCTAATCCAGTCCCATGTTTATGACTAAGTATCATCCACATCCAAGTCAATAAATCAGAGAGTGATTCAAAGACTGACAGAACAAACTCCACAGCTAAATACAGAGAAGAACCTGCATCCGAAAGTTTAGCACAGTCAGAAATGTGGAGGAAGGCTGTCTACCAAAGGGAAGGAGCTGCATACAGGGAGAAGGCAGGGAAATGGCCCTCACACCAGGTATCTCACATGGGGAGGATTAATCCCCATAATGTTTGGCTTTGAAAACCGGAGGGGCTGAACCCCATGAGTTTGTATAACAAGTGGGGCTAGGACCCTGGAGATTTAAATGTCAGCTGATTCAGCATTGGGCTACTGGAAGGATGAGTGATAACTGTGTTACCACCCTTAAAGGCACAACAGCCTACACAAAAAGGCAACATAAAAAAAGTAATTTGCACAACACTGGGGACAAATGGGAGACAGATCTGTTCATACTGATTTTGGAGCATGTTTGGGGACTTCTTTGAAAATGGGGGACCTAGCAGGCACCATTCACTTCACCTGCCCCCTAGCATAAGCAAAGGGCCACCTGTGGGAGGCTGGGAAGCACAGATACTTTCTATCTAACATACTAGCAATGCACAATGTCCACAAATTCTCTTGAGGACTCACCCACTCCAAGCCTGCTAACTTCAGCTCTGGGCTCACAGAAATTTTGTTAAATTCCACATGCATCACATGCAGCTGTCATGTACACAACTGCCATAATGTGCTATGCCAAGACAACTTGCATCGCCAGCCCACATCACTGCACCATGCCCAGGTGGGTCCAGCCATTGCCAAGCTCAGTACCCAGCCTCACACCCGCAGCCACACTTATGTAGAGACCCAACAGTCACAGTTCTTGGGGGAATCCAGCATAGGACTAATAGCTCAGAACAAATTTTTGGCAACAATGTTGCCTCAATCCCAATTTCTCCAGCAGACATTCCCTCTCAAAGCTAGCCTTCCTGGGTCCCACTAACACCACAGACAGAAAGCATTAGGCAGAGTCAGTGCAGATGATTGCACTGGAAGGACAAGTGACTCAGACTTAAGAGCAGGAAATAAGCAATATGCACAGGATACTCTCCTGAAGTGTCAGATTCTGGTGAACAGTGGAGACTCCACTGCAGGTCCTCTTCTTCATAAAGGAGGTCCAGGACCTCTTCTTCATAAAGTCTTTACTTTTGAGTGCAGAAGACATAATTGCCTGTCTTAATACAGAGAAACAGAGAACCAGAAAAAATGAGGAAACTGAGATATTTATCCCAAATGAAAGAACAAGATAAGGCATGGCCAGATATCTAAGTGAAACAGATTTAAATAACACGTCTGAGAATTTAAAGCAAGGATCATAAGTATGTTCACTGAACTTGAGAAAAGTGTGGAAAACATGAGTGAGACCTTAACACAGAGATCAGGAATAACATAGCAGAGATAAAGGGCTCAATAAACAAAATGACAAACACATTTCCTGGAGTGAAAAGCTGGCTGGACTAAGAAGAGGAATGAATTAATGACATATAGACAGAGAAATGGAAATAATCAAGCTGAACAAAAGAAACGAAAAAGCATTATACAAGATGAGAATAGAGTTGAGGAACTCAGTGACTCCATCAAACGTAACATTAGTATTATAGGAGTACCAGAAGAAGAGAGAGAAAAGGAAGCAAAAAAATTATTTGAAGAAATAATAGCTGAAAACCCCTAGTCTGGAGAAGAAAACAGACATCCAGATCCAGGAGGCAGAGAACTCCCATCAAAATCAACAAAAACACACCCCACAGCAAGACATATTGCAGTTAAATTGGGAAAATATGTTGATAAAGAAAAAAAAATTAAAATCAGCGAGACAAATGAAGATGGTAACTTACAAGGGAAAATCCATAAGGCTAGCAGGAGATTTTTCAGGAGAAGCTTGGCAAGTCAGAAGTGAGTGGCATGATATATTCAGCATCCTGAATGGGAAAAATCTACAGCCAAGAATATTCTATCTAGCAAGGTTATCATTCAGAATAGAAGGATAGATAGTTTCCCAGACAAACAAAAACTAGTTCATGAGCACTAAACCAGCCCTGCAAGAAGTATTAAAGGGGACTGAGTGGAAAGGAGAGACCAAAAGTGACAGTGTAAATGTAGGAAACACAAAAGTAGTAAAAATGAATATTTATATAAAAAATCAGTTAAGGAACTCACAAAAAAATAAAATATATATATATATATATTTAGGTATATGTTGTTATATATATATATAACAACATATACCTAAAACATGGGGAGGAGAGGGTAAAAATGGATTTGAACTTGAATGACCATCAACTTAATATAGACTATTATACGTAGAAAGGTTACATACAAACCTGATGGTAACCATATGTCAAAAACCACTAATAACATGCAAAGAATAAAGGAAAAGAAATGCAAATATATTACTAAAGAAAATCAGCAAACCACAAAACAGAGAAAGAAGAAAGTATCAGAGAAAATCTTCAGAAAGGGTGACAAAACAAGTAATAAAATGGCAATAAACATTTATCTATCAATAATTACTTTGAATATAATGGGATAAATGCTCCACTCAAAAGCCTCCAATGGATTTAAAAAAGCAAGAAGACCTATGTGCTGCCTACAAGAGACTAATTTCAGATGTAAAAACAAAGACTGTAACATGGGACAATGAAGAGGACTATATAGTAATAAAGGGGACAATCCAACAAGAATATATAATAATTGTAAATATTTATGCATCCACATAGTAACAACCCAATGTATAAAAGAGTTAATAACAAACATAAAGGAACTAATCAATAATAATACAATAATATATGGGGCTTTAACGTCCCACTTATATCAATGGACAGATCATCCAAACAGAAAATTAACAAAGAAAATTGGCACTGGACAGATGGATTCAACATATATATTCAGATCATTCCATCCTAAAACAGGAGAATACACATATTTTTTCAAGTGCCCATGAAACATTCTCCAGGATAGATCACATATTAGTCTACAAAACAAGCCTCAATACATTCAAGATGATTGAAATCATACCATGTGTCTTTTCTGACCACAATTTTATGAAACTATAAGTCAACCACAAGAAAAAGTCTGGAAAGAACACAAATACATAGAGGTTAAATAATATACTACTAAACAATTAATGTGTCAACCAGGAAATAAAAGAAGAAATAAAAAAGACATGGAAACAAATGAAAATGAAAATGCAATGGTCCAAAACCTCTGGGATGGAACAAAAGTGGTTCTAAGAGGGAAGTTAATAGCAATAAATGCCTACCTCAAAAACCAAGAAAGATTTCAAATAAACAACCTTACCTTACACATAAAAGAGCTAGAAAAAACAATAAAATGTAAAACGATCAGAAAAATGAAATAATAGATTAGAGCAAAAATAAAAGATTTAGAAACTTAAAAATAATTGATCATCTAAGAAACCAGGAGCTGGGTCTTTGGGAAAAAATCAGTAAAACTGATAACTGCTAGCTAGAAATATCAAGGGGAAAAAAAGAGAGAAAGGACACAAATAAATAAAATCACAAATAAGGAGAAATAACAACCAACACCACAGAAATACAATTAGAAGAGAATATAATGAAACACTGTATGTCAACAAATTGTACAACCGAGAAGAAATGGATAAATTCCTAGGAACACATAAACTACCACAGAAGCAGAAACAGAAAGAAGTAGAAAATGTGAACAGATTGATAACCAGCAAAGAAATTGAATCAGTAATAAAAAAAACTCCCCAAAAACAAAAGTCCATGATCAGATGGTTTCACAGGTGAGTTCTATGAAATGTTTAAAGAAGAATTAATACTTGTTCTTCTCAAGCTATTCCAAAAAAAAGAAAAGGAAGGAAAAAGTCCAAATTCATTCTATGAGTCCCACATTATCACAATATCAAGACCAGAAAAAGACATCAGAAAAAAAAAAGAACTACAAGCCAATGTACCTGATGAACACAGGTGAAAAATTCTTAATGAGGTACTAGCAACATGAAAAAAAGCACTAGCAAACCAAATTCAACCATACATTAAAAGGATCATTCCTCACATTCAAGAAGAATTTATTCTGGGGTTGCAAGGATGGTTCAATAATCACAAATCAATGTTGTCCATCTCATCAACAAGAAAAAGAATAAGAACCATATGATCATTTCAGTAGATACAGAAAAGAATTTTTTTACAAAGTACAACATCCATTCATGATAAAAACCCTCAAAAAAGTAAGTGTAGAAGGAACATACCTCAATATAATAAAGGCTATATATGGTAATCCCACAAATAACATCGTCCTAAATGGGGAAAAATGAAAGCTTCCCCCCTAAGGCCAGGAACAAGTAAATGACTTCCACTCTCCCCACTTTCATTCCACATAGTACTGGAAGAGATAGTCACAGCAATCCAGGAAAAAAGGGGGGGAAGAAAAGAAAAGGCCCCAAATCAGTAAGGAAGGGGTAAAACTTTTGCTCTTTGCCAACAAAATGCTATTGTATATAGAAACCCCAAAAGACTCCATGAAAACACTGTTAGAACTGATAAGTGAATTCATTAAAGTCACAGGATACAAAAATCAATGTACAGAAATCTGTAGCATTTTCATACACCAACAATGAAGAAGCTGAAAGAAATATTAAGAAAACAATCCCACTTACAGTTGTACCAAAAATAATAAGGTTCCTAGGAATAAATATAACAAAAGAGGTGAAATGCCTGTATACTGAAAACTATAAAACACTAATGAAAAAATTGGATATGACACAAGAAATAGAAAGATATTCCATGCTCATAGATTGGGGAAAAAAAGTGTTGTTAAAATGTCTATACTACTCAAAGCAATCTACACATTCTGTACAATTCCTATCAAAATACTAAAAACATTTCTCAGAGAGGTAGAATAAACAACCCTAAAATTTATATGGAACCACAAAAGACTCTAAATAGCCAAAGCAATCTTGAAAAAGAAAAGCATAGCTGGAAGCATTACAATTCTGGACCTCAAGCTATATTACAAAGCTATAGTAATCAAAACAATATGGTACTGGCACAAAAATAGATACATAGACCAATATAACAGAGTAGAAAACCCAGAAGTGAGTCCACAATTGTATGGTCAGTTGATCTTGGACAAGGAAGGAAAGAATATCCAATGGGAGAAAGAATGTCTTTTCAACAAATGGTGTTGGGAAAACTGGACAGCCACATGCAAAAGAATGAAACTGGACTACTTTCTTACACCATACACAAAAATAAATTCAAAATGGGTTAAAGACCTGAATGTGAGACTTGAAAACATAAAAATCCTAGAAGAGAATAAAGGCTGTAACTTCTTTGACATTGGCCATACAAACTTCTTTCTAGATATGTCTCCTCAGGCAAGGGAAGCAAAAGCAAAAATAAACTATTGGGACATAAAAAGAAAAAGGTTCTGCACAGCAAGGAATCAATGAACAAAACTGAAATCCAACCTACAGAATGAGAGAAGATGTTTGTAAATGACATATCGGTTAATTGGTTAGTAACCGAAAATATAAAGAACTTATAAAACTCAACATTCAAAGAACAAATAATCTAATTAAAAATGGGTAGAAGACATGAACAGACATTTGTCCACAGAAGACATCCATATGATCAAGAGACATGAAAAGATGCTCATCATCACTTATCATCAGGGAAATGCAAATCAAAACTAAAATGAGATGTCACCTCACACTTCTCAGAATGGCTAAAATCAACACATGCAACAACAGATATTGGTGAGTATGTAAAGAAAAAGGAAAAGTAGAGGGAATTATATTTTTATAATCTACCACCTAGTAGAAATAATGAGATTCAGTGTAATAATAAAGTGATGAACTATAGGGAAATGTTAATTTGACAAAGCATTTGTCAACCTTTCTTTGTTTAGTTAAAAACTCTTAAGTCTGTAATTTTAAAGGCTGTCCTTTAAAACCCGCTGTAAAATGTTAGGGTTCCCAGAGGATTATTCATTCTTGCTGCTTTTTCTTGTGGGTGAGGTGGCCAGAGGACAGAGATCTCTGAATCGTGAGGACTTTACAGTAGATACATAGAATTTCAGAGATGGAAAGGGCTTTTATATCCATTTACTTGAAAATCATAATTTAGAAAAGGGAGCAGGAGCATAACAGGACAATACAGTATTTTAATTACCAAAATTTTGGTTATTTAGTACTCTTCCAACCTCCATTCTGCCAACACATCTAATAACATAATACCTACTATAGTCAGGTTTGTGAAAAGTAATGGAAAATATTACATATTTTAAACAAATTATCATAGGACTACAAGCCAAAATACAAAAGTATTTCAAATGGATGTAAAAGAAATACATCAGGGCTCTAAATATAAATACCAAACATAATTTTTAACCATAGTTAAATAACATAGGATATGATATCTCATATCAGTTTGATTTATATTTCCCTCCTGACGAGTGATGTTGAGCATCTTTTCATGTGTCTGCTGTCTGGATGTCTTCTCTGGAAAAATGTCTATTCGTGACTTCTTGCCTATTTCTTAAGTGGATTATTTGAGTTTTGGGTGTAGGGTTTATAAATACTTCCTAGATTTTGGATTATCAGGTATGTTATTTGGAAATATTTTCTCCCATTCCATAGGTTCCCTTTAAGTTTTGCTGATTGTTGCCTTCAATCTGAAGAAGGTTTTTATTTTGATTAAGTCCCAATAGTTTATTTTTGATGTTGTTCCCCTCGCCTCAGGAGACATATCTAGTAAGAAGTTGCTAGAGCCAATGTCAAAGAGTTGACTGGCTGTGTTCTTCTTTAGAATTAATGGTTTCCCTTCTTACATTTAGATCTTTCATCCATTTTGAATTTATTTTTTTGTATAGTGTAAGAAAATAGTCTAGTTTCATTATTTTGCTTGTGGCTGTCCAGTTTTCCCAACATCATTTGTTGAAGAACTTGTCTTTTTTCCATTTGATATCTTTTCCTGCTTTTTTGAAGATTAATTGCCCATACAGTTGTGGGTTCATTATTGGGTTTCTATTCAGTTCCACTGGTCTATGTGTCTATTTTTGTGCCAGTACCATACTCTTTTGATCACTATAGCTTGGTAATATAGCTTGAAGTCTGGAATTGTGATACCTCAATATTTGCTTTTCTTTTTGGAGATTGCTTAAGCTACTTGTGGTCTTTTGTGGTTCTGTGTAAATTTTGGGATTGTTTGTTCTAGTTCTGTGAGAAATGCCAGTGGTATTTTGACAGGGATTGCATTAAATGTGTAGATTGCTTTGGGTAATGCAGACCTTTTAACAAAATTTTTCTTCCAATCCATGAGCATGGAATATTTTCTTTTCATTTTTTTGTCATCTTCAATATCATTCATCAGTGTTTCATAGTTTTCAGCCTACAGATCTTTTAAATATTTGTTTAGGTTTATTCTGAGGTATATTATGGTTTTTCAGACAATTGTGAGTATGGATTCCTTGATTTCTTTTTATCCTGCTTCATTATTGGTGTACAGAAGTGCAACACATTTCTTTATATAGATCCCGTATCCTGAAACTTTAATTTGTGTATTAGTTCTAGAATTTTTTTGGTGGAGTCTTTTGGGTCTTCTACATAGAACATAATGTGATCTGCAAATAGTGAAAGCTTGACTTCCTCCATGCTGATTTGTATGCCTTTTATTTCTTTCTGTTGTCTGATTGCTGTGGCTAGGACTTCCACTACTGTGTTAAATAACAATGGTGAGAATGGACATTCCTGTCTTGTTCTTGACTTTGTTTTCTATTTCTTCCTGTTTCACTTTTGGGAGTTTATGTGTTTCTAGGAATTTTTCCAGGTTGTCCAATTTGTTGATATATAGTTTTCCATAATATTCTCTTATATTTCTGTGATGTTGGTTGTTATTTCTCCTCTCTCATCTATGATTTCATTTATTTGGGTGCTTTTCACTTTTTTTGATGAATCTGGCTAAGAGCTTATCATTTTATTATTTTTTTCAAAGATCCATCTCTTGCTTTCATTAATCTGTCCCATTGTTTGGTTTGCTATTGGTTTTGTTTTGTTTTTAACTTTCATATCATTTATTTATGTTCTAATCTTTAGTATTTTTCTTCTTCTGTTGGCATTAGGTTTCATTTGTTGCTCTTTTTCTGGCTCCTTTATGTGTAAGTTTAGGTTGTTTACTTGAGGCTTGTCTTGCTTTTTCACATAGGCCTGTTTTGCTATGAACTTCCCTCTTAGGACCACTTTTATTGCATACCAAAAGTTTAAAAACATTGCATTTTCATATTCATTTGTTTCATGTATTTTTTTATTTCCTCTTTGATTTCCTGGTTGACCCACTTACTGTTTAGTACCATGTTGTTTAACCTCCATGTATTTCTGGTATTTCCAATATTTTTCTTATCTTTGACTTCATGTTTCATAGTATTGTGTTCAGAGAATAGGCCTAGTATGATCTTAATCTTTTTGTAATTGTTGAGGTCTGATTTGTGACCTAGTATGTGATCTATTCTGGAAAATGTCCCATGTGCACTCAAAAAGAATGTGTATTCTGCTGCTTTAGGATGGAATGTTCTGAATCTATCTGTTAAGTTCATTTGGTCCACTGTGTCATCCAAAGCCATTGTTTCTTTTTTTGATTTTCTTTTTAGATGATCTGTCCATTGATGTAAGTAGGGTGTTAAAGTCCCCTAATATTATTGTATTATTATGAGTTACTTTATGTTTGTTATTAATCATTTTATATATTTGTGTGCTTCCATATGGGGATCATAAATACTTAAAATTCTTAGATCTTGTTGGATAGTTTTTTATTATGATATGGTGCTCTTCTTCACTTCTTGTTACAGTCTTTGGTTTAAAATTTAGTTTGATATAAGTGTGGCTACTCCAGCTTTCTTTTGATGTCCATTTGCATATATATGTTTTCCATCTCCTCACTTTCAATCTGCAGGTGTCTTTAGGTTTAACGTGTGTCTCTTATAGGTAGCATATAAATCAATCTTATTTTTATCCATTCTGACACCCTCTATCTTTTGATCAGAGTGTTTAATCCATTTACATTCAGCATAATTGTTGATGGATATGTATTTAGTGTTATCTTATTACTTGTTTTGTCATTGTTTCTTGAGATGTTTTTCTCTTCCTTTCTTGTCTTTTCACTTTTGGTACTTCTTTCGAGTCAAAGAGTCCCCTTTAATATTTTTTGCAGGGCTGTTTAAGTGGTCACAAATTCCTTTAGCTTTTGTGTGTCTGGGAATCCCCTTATCTTTCCTTCAATTGTGAATGATAGCCTTGCTGACTAGAGTATCTCAGCTGAAGATTTTTCCTATTCACCACATTGAATATATCATGTCAGTCTTCTTTAGCTTGCAATATTTCTTTTGAGAGATATGTAGCTACATTTATGGGTCATATTTTGTAAGTTAGTGACTTCCTTTGTCTCGGGCTTAGGATTTTTTTCTTCATCACTTTTTTTTTCTTCAAATTTAATTTCAATACATCTTGGTGTTGGCCCGCTTTTGTTGATTTTCATGGTAGATCTCTGCCTCCTGTATCTGGACATCTGTTTTCTTCCCCAGATTAGGAAAGATTTCAGCTATTATTCCCTCAAATTAATTTTCTGCTCCCTTTTCTCTCTCTTCTTCTGGGACTCCTATAATATGAATTTTATTACATTTGATGGAGTCACTGAGTTCCCTAAGTCTATTCTCTTGATCCATAATTTTTCTTTCTCCCATGTTCCACTTCATTAATTTAAATTATTTTATCTTGTATATTACTTATTCATTTACTTATTCATTCCTCTGCTTCTTCCATCCTTGTGTTCATTGTATCCATCTGTTTTGAATCTCAGTTATTGCAATTTTCATTTCTGAATGATTATTTTTAAACTTTTTTCTCTGCAGTAAGGACCTCCCTAAAGTCTCCCATTCTTAAGCTGAGTGAGTATCCTCGTGATTATTACTTTAAATTCTCCATCAAGGATATTGGTTATATCTGTTTGCTTAGATCTCTGGCCATGATTTTATCTTGTCATTTCATTTGGGATGAATTTCTCTGTGTTGGTATTTTGTTGAAGTGTCCGTCTTCTCTGTGTTAGAAAGCCTGTTATGTTTCTTCTTTCTGAGAGTAATGGCTTTATGAGGAACACTCAAATAGTGTCCAGGGCCTGGCACTTCCAGGAGAGTCTCTTTTGTGAGCTCAATCCACTCTGATGCTGTGTTTAGACTCCTCTGTCATTCAGGCCAAATGCCTGCAGAGGTTCCCCTTGCCTCTCATGGGCAGTGTTTTGTCTGTGACAAGAGTGCTGCAAGTTTTAACTAAGTGTGCTCTGGTGTGCTTGTTAAATAAGACCTGATGCCACTTCCACTAGAAGTGAAGCTTTGCAGAAGTTTCCGGTTGGGTGGTGTGGTGTGATCAGGGGTTTCTGCTGTCTTCTGGGAAAGGGGTCCTCTGTGCTGGGACTGAGACATACTTGACTGAGAAGGGCTGTACCAGCAGAGTGCAGGGGTGTTGGACCTGGTGTAAGCTGGTTAGGCAGCCAGTGTCAGGTCTGTGTTGTTTACTGAAGGTGGTTCTGTGTTTATTCTGAGGGAAATGGTGTCAGTCAGCTCCTTTGTCCCTAGAGAGGGGTTTCAGTGTTTGTTGCTCTCCTGGAAGCATTCTGAGAAGGCAAAATTTCACCCCTGTGTGTCCCAAGCATGTTACAGATGGCTGTTTTCACACTGACTGCCTCTCTGTTGCTTGCCTACCTTCTCTCCAGGAGCAGCCAAGTGCCCTCCAGGCTCTATCCCAGCCCAGACTGCCAACTTTTGAAACTCCAGGCTTTAGAGATGTGGTGTGGGCAGGTGCTGCCCTGGTCTTTTGGGAAAGGGTCTCAGTGTGCTGTGATTGAGGGCAGTCTGCCTGAGGGCAGTTGCCTCAGAGCACAGTGGTGTGGAACTTGGAGCAAGCAGACTAGGTAGCCAGTGTTGGGGCTGAACATCCCTCAGAAGGTGGCTCTGGATTTATGCTGAAGGGTGGGGGGAAGAAATGGCACCATCCAACTCCTTTATCCCTGGAGAAGCATTTTTATGAATGCTACCTCTCATAGATGTGCTACAAGAAGAGCAAATAATTCCCCCACCCCCATATGCACCAGGAATTCCTCAGATATTGCCACCTGCCCCTGTGTTGTTTGCCTACTTTTTCTCAAGGAGTAGGGCCACACCCTCAGTTGCTGTCCCAACAAGAATGCTGACCTTAAAACTCAAGTCTTCAAGCCCCATTGGTTACAAAAACTCATAAAAATAATCTCTTCTCATTTTCCCAGACAATGGCTTTAGGGATATATTCTCCTTGTGTGCTCCTCCCTCTTGCCTTTCTCTGTGACCAGGGCTCCCTCCCCTCTGCAACATCTGTGATAGATTTCTCCCCCAAACCATGTTTCCATACTTTCTACCTTCCTCGATGTGGCCTTTTCTCTCCCTCTAGTTGCGAAGTTTGTTCTGTCAGTCCTCAGGGTGATTTCTTGAGTTTTCAGAATGATTTGATAGTTATCTAGTTGTTTTTGAGTGGTGATATTATGTTAGGGATCTACTATTATCTTAGCCCCTTCTGACCACTTTTTACTTGGACTGTTTGTGGTGTTTTTGCTTTTGTTTTTTGATGTTGAGTTTTATATTCCATTATTTCTAACTAAACTAACTCCTATTTAATGGACAATACAACACAACTACATACTGAAAATAATGCAAGCACAGGAAAAGAACAATAAAATGGCTTAAGTGATACTTCTACATCTTTTAGGAACTTTTTGTCACTTCCATTAAGAAGTAAAAATATTGTTAAGTTCTTCAAATTGGACAGGTTACTTGCATTTCTCATAGATATTAATAATATATATTTTAAAGCTTTTATATAATTAAATAAAATAAAAAATAAAATAAAATAATGAAGTCCTGCTTTTAATCTTAGGCTCACCATTTATTTTCTATCTTGTATGTAAACATTTGCACATTTATATAGGTCATAATTCATTTAAGCATGTTAAGAGAGCATGCTCATTATTTACCTGACGGTGTACATGAAGAAAAGACTTTAGGCAACTGTCTTAAATTTAAAAAAAATAATAAAGGAACACAAACAAACCTCTTTACATAATCAAAAATCTTCTCAAATTATGTCTTCTCAATATTAAATTTTACAACCTTCATTTTTAATTTTCCTACACCCTGTATTTATGGTCTATAAACTTACTATTGACAAAAGTTAAGTACTCCTATTACACTATTAATTTAACCAAATAATCAATACTTTTGAAGCTAATGTGTTAGATCTAAAAGGAAAAGAAATGCCTGAACATTTGGAATTGAGCAGAATAATTCATCCTTTCTGTTTTTGAGTCCCTCTTAATGGTGATATATATAATTATTATATGTGTAACTTTGATTAATATGTGTAATATTGTACACATATAATATCATCCCTATAAGCATTAGTACTTACTTGTCAGAGTATTCCTTGCAAGTATAAAAAAAATTATTTAGGGGAACCATAAAGTGGTCTCTACACAAGATAATTAATTTTGCCCAGAAAGTTAAAATGAGGCCAATTTGATCCTTTTTAACAAATGAGAAGAGTTAAATATTACACATACAACAACTTTTCTTATTAGGATACCAGCCTATCTATTTGTATGCCTTCAAGTGGTGAGGTTAGAGTCATCCTGACTGGCAGTTGTCAACTGGTGAAAGTCTGTGAAAAATAGTGACAGATATAAACAGAGGCAAAATAGAGAGGGAAGAACTGCATTCTCCTCAAATTATAATAGCACAGTAGAATGAGAATCAGACAAACCTGGGGTTGAATCTTGGCTCCTCCAATTAACAGTTATAGGTTTTAAAATAATATTAAAGCTCTTTAAATCTTAATTTCCTAAATTGAATATAGAGATAATATATCTACTTAGTCTATGGTTGTCATAAGAATTAAATGAGAGAGAACATATAAAACAGCACAGTATCTGTGGACATATTAAGCACTAAATAAGTGTAACCTATTTCATTTCAGTTATTTTAGAATACAAGGACAAAGTAAAATGTTTTCAGTTGTTAACAGCATTGACTTATCCATAAGATAAATACTTTTTTAACAATACTAACAACCTGATGAAGGCCACCAGTGATGCCAAGAATTAAATAGATAATCCACAAAGGTTAAATTCCATTCTTTCTGTGGGTAGTATATTTATTTTCATCACCATATGCATTTTAACATATTGCCCTTAAAGTTAACTGTACAATCTGCTATGTTAAAACATTGAAAATAAAGAACTCCAAATATGAATTTACCGGGCTATTTCCAACAACATATCAAGGGTTTCTTTTTTTTTTAAGATTTTTATTTATTTGTCAGATAGAGAGAGAGCACAAGCAGGCAGAGTAGCAGGCAGCGGCAGAGGGAGAAGCAGGCTTCCTGCCAAGCAAGGAGCCCAATACAGGACTCAATCCCAGGACCTTGGGATCATGATCTGAGCCGAAGGCAGCTGCTTAACCAACTGAGCCACCCAGGCATCCCATACTGAGTGTCTCAACAGATGTAATTAGTGCCAGCCTTGCCAAAGATTTGAAATGTGCCCATTAGTTTGGCAATTCCCAATCTGTCCATCAGTCACTCACACTTAAAAAATATGACTGTCACCATGTAGGTGAAGGAATATATTGACCATTATACAATAGAATCTCCTTGAATATTGAAATGTATACTCCATTTTTTTCTTAAAAATATCATATTAGCTAAATCAAACTTTGTTTCAGAAGCAGATATAAGAAGAAGATACAAAAATATTGGGCATTTCAGAAAGTGTATATTTTTTCATAAAAAAGGAGTGCATTAAGGAGGGTACATAAGATTTAAACAACCATGTATTGCATGGTTTCCTCTTGGAAAAGCAGAGGGAAATGGTTCTTTTTTTCTCTTTCTCTCTGTACAAAGGAGACTGAGCTTGTCTGGCAGATAGTAGGTATTTCTCTAAAGATTTAGGATTTCTCTAAAGAAGAACCATAAGAAAAAAACAATATATTTAATAAGATGAAATAAGCACTAAATTGAGAAGAATCTTGGTAGAGAAAATAGATTACAAAGTTTTTCAAAAATTTTGATGTCACTCTAAAACAAATGCAAAATATAATAAAAGATAGGAGAAGAAAGAAGCAGACAATGTGAAATTTCAAAATACAGAGGAAAAAAAGAACTTCAGCAGGGAAAATATCACTCTACTCAAATAAAGACCAAAATCTGCATTAGAGAAACAAGATTACATTTTAATTTATTTTTAAAAAGATTTTTCATTTATTTATTCAAGAGAGAGAAAGAACACAAGCAGGGGTAGGGGCAGAAGGAGAAGCAGACTCCCTGCTGAGTGTGTAGCTTGGTGGTGGTAGGGGGCTCCACACTGGGAGCTCAATCCCAGGATCCTGAAATCATGACCTGAGCTGAAGTAAGATGCTTAACTGACTGGGCCACCCAGATGCCCCATTTAAAAAAAAGATTTTCCATTTATTTATTTGAGAGAGAGAGATAATATATTTTAAGGTTTTTAGCTAAAGACTCAAATTCATGAAAAGCTATAAAATAGGGGGAAATATAATAAATTGAAATACAAGGCAGGAGCCTAGCATAACAATACAAAGGGAAAGAGATTTTGTTAAGCTGAGGCATTAGAGTGAATACACCAAAATCAATTTTTTTAAAGATTTTATTTGGCAGAGAGATCACAAGTAGGCTGAGAAGCAGGCAGAGAGAGAGAGGAGGAGGCAGGCTCCTGGCTGAGCAGGGAGCCCGATGCAGGCTTTAATCCCAGGACCCTGGGGTCATGACCTGAGCTGAAGGCAGAGGCTTTAACCCACTGAGCCACCCAGGCGCCCCAAAATCTATTTTAGATGGAGAAAAGAGAGTGTCAAGGAACACAGCTTTTAAAAAATGAAAAAGAACAGAAAAAAAGAAGGAAATTTTGTGGAAGATGTAAATGAAAAATTATATAATGAAAGTTACAGTAACAATATATAACAATTATGAATTTGACAAGAAACATTTACTAGGGCTGGACTCATAGTGCCTATGGATGTATGGAATGAGTCTTTCACTTCTAATATGAAAAGACTTGTGACTTACTGCTGATGATATCAAAAATGTTAATAAATGTACTTAATCACTATGTTGAGTAATTCAAACTACAGTTAGTCGTTATGAATCACTACTTATAAAAAATTACAATATATAAGTATAATATCTATGGGGATCACATTTATTGAGCCCCTAAATTGTGACAGAAAAATATTCAAAGCACAAGGAGCACATGATATGTGACAGAAACTATTCATCTAGTCCTCAAAACAACCCTATCTGATAGGTACTATAATCATTCACACTTTATAGAAAAAATCTGAGCTCAAAAAGATTAATTGTCCAAGCTCACAGGGCCAGTAAGGAATTGGATTAAAACAGGCTCCAGAACACACACACCAAACCACTACTTATCAACGTTGTTTATAAAAGGCATATTGACATTAATATTTTAAATTAATATTTGATTGTGAATGTGCATGAAACTGTTTTGACTCTGGGGAGCAAAATGAGGCACTTTGTGAAGAAAACTGAGAAAGTGGCAGTGCCAAAGGCAGACTTACTAGACTAGGCTGAGATCTGTAGTGGGCCTTCACCTTCAGAGAAAACCTCTCAGTTGAAAGGAGTCAGAAAAATACTTTTTTTATTCAGGTCTCTCTTTTATTTTATTTTATTTTTGTTAAGTTCAATTAGCCAACATAGAGTATATCATTAGTTCTTCATGTAGTGTTCAATGATTCATTAGTTGTGTATGACACCCAGTGTTCATCACATCACGTATCCTCCTTAATACCCATCACCTGGTTACCCCATCCCTCCACCACCTCCCTTCTGCAACCCTCAGTTGTTTCCTGGAGTCCAGAGTCTCTCATGGTTTGTCTCCCTCTCTGATTTCTTCCCATTCAGTTTTCCCTCCTTTCTCCTATGTTCCTCTGTGCTATTCCTTATATTCCACATGTGGGTAAAACCATATGATAATTGTCTTTCTCTGCCTGACTTATTTCACTTAGCATAATTCCTTCCAGTTCCATACATGTTGACACAAAAGTTGGGTATTCATCCTTTCTGATGGCTGGGTAATATTCCATTGTATATATGAATCACATCTTCTATATCATTCTCAATGGGAAAAAACTGAGAGCTTTTCCCTTAAGGTTAGGAGCATGACAGGGATGCCCACTCTCACCACTATTGTTCAGCATAGTACTAGAAGTCCTAGCCTCAGCAATCAGACAACAAAAAGAGATAAAATTCATTCAAATTGGGAAAGAAGTCATTTAAAGATTTTATTTATTTGACACACACACACAGAGAGAGAGAGAGAGAGAGAGAGAGAGAGAGAGAGAGAGAGAGAGAGAGATTACATGTAGGCAGAGAGGCAGGCAGAGAGAGAGGAGGAAGCAGTGCCCCTGCTGAGCAGGGAACCTGATGTGGGGCTCGATCCCAGGACCCTGAGATCATGACCTGAGGTGAAGGCAAAGGCTTTAACCCACTGAGCCACCCAGGTGCCCCAAGGGCCCCTCTTTTCAAAACAAGTCTTAGGGGTGCTTGGGTGGCTCAGTCATTAAACATCTGCCTTCAGCTCAGGTCAGGATCCCAGAGTCCTGAGATAGAGCCCCACATCGGACTCCCTGCTTGGTGGGAAGCTTGCTTCTCCTCTCCCACTCCCCCTGCTTGTGTTCCATCTCTTGCTGTGTCTTTCTCTGTCAAATAAATAAAAATCCTTTTAAAAATTTTAAAAAATATAAACAAGTCTTAAAAATATATTAAGTCATGTAGGCTACTTCTGGGTATTATTTTCTCTGTATTTTGAAAACAAGGATGGGGCTGCAAAGCATCAAGGGGAAAAAAGCCTAAGTTGATTCCCCCCCCCAAAAAAGTGGAAAAATAATGGCATGCCTTGGAAGTCAATTACTTTTGAAGAAGACAGACCATATAAGGACTAATGCCACACCCGAATCATTCAGATGGATAAGGCAGCATTACTGCATCCAATATAATTGTCAAAGCACTTGTTTCATCTTCAGAAAAAGATGCTAAAAACCATGGGCTCAAAGTTATGAAAATAAATCTAATTCAAAATGCAATAAAAATACCTGAGTTAAGAGAATTATATATATAGTGATACAGACATATTTAAAAAAGAACACATCCTTTTCATAGCTGCATTCTTTTGATATTATATTATATTATATTATATTATATTATTACTATCGTAGTATATGTTTACCATATCATAAAGAAACAAATTCAAGAAAATCTTACCAAAGAATGATGGAATGGAGTCAGACATACATATGGATATATGAGTGTGAAACACATGATCTCAACTGTGTATGAACTGAGTCCTTGATAAAGAAATACCCTGTTTTAAAACCAAGAGAAGTGAGTTATTATGAATTAAATAATTAAAATAAATTTATTTGGAAAAATCACTGATTTTTAAAAGAAAATAATGATGAATGCAGTTAAGATATCCACTAAATTTTCAAGTGATCAAGGAGAAGCACTATTTATTTCTTTCCAAATGGCCATTCAATGCACCATAGGCAGGTTAGTAATAAAAAAAAGAGTGTCCCATAGTTGGACTCCAAATTATTACTCCAATTACAATTACTCCAATTAAAACTTAATTATAAATTGAAGTTGGACTTCAAAATATTCCTTTGAATACATTTTTCAAAGAAAAAAATATTGTGTAAAATTATTTAATGTTAATCATTTACCTGCAGTTTTTTACTGTATCAGGCAAATGTTTCAAAAACATGATTATGCATTCTGCAACAAGTGCTAGATGATCCTTAGTCATCTTTAACAAGTTTTGTTTTATCAGGAGCAGTGCAATAGTTAGAAAAATTTTAGAAAACCACTTAGTTATGTTTCAGTATTCATTTTCAAAATTCAGCAATATATAGAGGTAGAAAATTGATCTTAAAAATAATACAATTTATGTTTATATTTGTAATAATTGAATTTTTACATTACTTAATTATTTGAATTGGTCTCTTCATGGTATGTATGGCATGCTCCGAAAAGAGGAATAGAATTTAAACAAATGAATCTATTTTGTCCCCTTAGTTGGATAATTCAATTTATATTTAAAATGGGATTCTCTATTTATTGTTCTTAGCCTACTAAATCCCAACACATACCCACCATTAAGCTCAGACTCATTCCTGTAAGGATGAAAGGTTGAATATGTACTGACACACCACACAGCTCAGTTTTTTAAGGTTGGCAGTGCAGCAAAGGTAGCAAAAATGTCTGGTACTTTTGGCCAATTCACAAACTTTTGTTTCCAAGGGAGATGATCAGGCATAATGAATACATACAGAAAAATAATATTACCTATGCCTCACACTGAAAGCAAAATATTTATGTTACATTTTAATAGTAACTTTCCAAAGATTTTAAAATAATAGTAGCAACAGAGTTATTGACATTATAATACTATGGACACCGGGGAATGTATTGCTATGGTGAGTCCTGTGAAATGTGCAAGCCTGATGATTCACAGACCTGTACCCCTGGGGCAAATAATACACTATATGTTAATAAAAATAATAGTATATACCTCTTAAGTGTTTTGATTTGTCTATAATATTTTTTTTTGCATTAAGCTGTCAACAGTAATAATGTTTTTCCCAGGTTGTAGAACAGAAAACAGCACAGATCCATACTCTAAAAGTGGGATGAACTCTTGGTACATCAGTGTGGGGACAATTTATCCTATGCTTTCATACAAATTTCCTAAACTGGACCAACCTAATGGTGCACAATACAAAGTAGCCTTGAATTTCGGGTTTCAAATAAGGAGCCTCAAGACTAAGTTTGGGAAGAAAAAACTAGATATTATTATTTTCCAGCTGAATTAACAGCTCAATTCATACAAGTTTATGTCATGCATTCTTGATACATTTTATAAAGGAAATATGCAAAATTTAAACTATTGGAGAAGTTGAGATGACAAGGATTATTTCTGGGATATAACTTGGATAGGACAGTGTAGGAGATAGATTATGATGTAAGATACAGTTACCCAAGAGTAGCCTAAGAAGAGAAAGATAAAAGGATATAGAGATCTGGAACCTCAGAATGCCATGGAAACAGGCAGCTTCATGGTTTTTTCCACTTTTCTCCTTCTCTGTCACTGACAAAAGGGATCAAATTTGTGGTCATTCCATTGAGTTCAGCATCTAGTATGTATATGACAGAGATACCCACTCCCTAAGGGAGCTATGTTATAGAAAAGGTCAAAGATAAATCCACCAGCTCTTGCTAAAAAATCTTTGGCTTGATAATAAGATATACTAAAGTTGTCTATTTTATAATTTTATATTTCACTTTAAAGGTTGTTATTTATTTATTATTTCACCCATTGCATCTTTGTAATAATATCTATGGAGTATATGCTTCTGAAGATTAAATTCATAAAAACATACTTGCTATGTATTTTGGAAAATCAACAAATTTGTTGATCAAATGAAAATGTTTTTAGATTTTTAATATTGATATTTTGTAAATGATACAAAGAATGGCTTTTATTCTGTTTTATTTTTCCCAAATAAAGAATTTAAATGTTTTCTCACTGACATGATTTTTTATGTTCACTTTGTTTTCCAATTTTAAAACATATTTTCAATTTGGAAATAGACAAGGTAAATATTGCACAGTCTGTGACTTGATAGGAAAGAAAAGTGATATTATATCTTTGAATACAGAATGTGTGTTCCTTGCTTTAAATGAAAATATGCCATTTATTATCATAAATACCTTGACATCAAAGGATTTCATGGCTACAGTGTTCAGTGGGAATATACTATCTAAAAATGTATTAATCTTTTGTGATATGAACACCTGCACCTTTGTATTTTTTCTTTAAAATATGCATTACATTTTTACTATGTACCACCTTGATTATCTTTAAAAAAATATTAACAGCTTGCATCATCATACCAATGCCCAGTTACAAATTCCAAATGTTTTGTCATGTTTCTTGTGAGCAATGCCATCTGCCAGAGGTGGCATTTCATGGCTATTTACTCTGACTCCCTCCAAGAATTCATCTGCCACTATCTAATGCTGCCTGAATAAAGGGATAAAGGAGATTAAGACTCTGATATAACAGAGACTATTGATAATTTGGTATAATTGGGAAGAAATGAAGATAAATGAGGTTGAGGATGGAGAAGCAATTAGTTGAGTCACCTGTACAGCTGTGTTCTCAGCCTAGCTCCCCTGGCCTTTTCTTCAGTGAGTTATGTGTAAATTAACCATAATGACAAATACACACTTCCCAAAGTTCTTGTACTTTGTAAAACTTGAGAATTCACTTTTCACTTCTGAAAACTGAGTTAGTTGTTTGGTAAAGTTGTTTTAACATTGTCTATTTTTTTAAGATTTTATTTATTTATTTGTCAGGGAGAGAGAGAGTACAAGCAGACAGAGTGGCAGGCAGAGGCAGGGGGAGAAGCAGGGTCCCTGTCGAGCAAGAAGCCTGATGCGGGACTTGATCCCAGGACCCTGGGATCATGACCTAAGCCGAAGGCAGCTGCTTAAAAAACTGAGCCACCCAGGCGTCCCTGTTTTAACTCGGTCTTTTAATGTCCACATCACACATGACTACTGCACCTGCTATACTTTAAGAATAATCCACCCTACACCCTATGTCCTTGTTTTCAGTTGATGTCAGGTTACTGTTTACAACCTCAGTATATTGAGGATCTAAAACCTATTTTGCCTTAATTGTGGTCCAGTGTTTAGGAAAGAATGACAATGTTTTCTTTTTTACATGATTAGAATCCAAGAGTCAATGAAAAGAAGCTTCTCTTTTAATTTTAGGAATATGGTCTTCATATAGCATCCTTTTTGAGAGTTTTCAATGAAAAGGTAGGGGCAGCTATACAAACCAGCTCTAATGGATCTTTAGAGAATGGTAAAACCAATATTTTCAGGATGAAACCTACATATTCATATTAAGCTCATTATTATTATGCTTCTTAAATGAAAATGGCAACTCAGTAGAAAATTAACCACAAAAAACATTTAGGTGCCAAGTAACTTAATTCTACGATCACTTTTCCTAACCACAAAAATGGTTATACCAGGTATTTGGTTAAGATGCAATCATAGGAACTAAATATTTTAAAGTTTGGTATTTTGTTTGGTATATTTTCCTCTATTTGTCATTGAAATTATTCTTATTATTTCTTGTGTTTAATAAAAAAAATTATATCACTGTGTGCCTCTCTATTGTTAGTCCTTGTGAGAAAACAATAAATCTGCACTAACAGATTTAGAATATGTATCTGTACTAATAGAGTGTAGGGTGTTGGATTTCTCCCCACATTACAAAAAGGATGCATCATGAAAATAAGCACTTACTCAATTTTGAATTGTTTCACTCACATAAGATAGTAGCCTAAAATTATTTATGTCAAAGTAAACAGTATACTAATAACAAAAGCTCATCAACTGGGGAGCCTGGGTGGTCCAGTGAATTAAGCCTCTGCCTTCAGCTCAGGTCATGATCTCAGGGTCCTGGGATCGAGCCCCGCATCAGTCTCTCTACTCAGCAGGGAGCTTTCTTCCACCTCTCCCTCTACCTGCCTCTCTGCCTACTTATGATCTCCCTCTCTCTGTAAAATAAAGAAATAAAATCTTTAAAAAAAAAAAGCTTATCAACTCAGGGAAACATGTCTAGTAGGATGACTCTACAGTTATATCATTATTTCTTGAATATCAACAAATTAAACTTTTGTAGTTTCTATCTGAGCATCCCAAAATGGTAGCCATTAGACAAATGTTGTTATTTATATTATTTAAAAAATAAAATTAATAATTAAATTCCTTAATCACACTAGCCACATTTGAAGTGCTATATTAGTCACATGTGAATAGTGGTTAACATATTGGACAGCATGGAAAATCACTTTCATCATTTCATCAGTTTGGTCAGTACTGGTCTATATTTCAGACTTACTATCTCCCCATTAACACAGATTAGTGAGACTGAACTGTTGGCAAAATTATGAATTTAAGAACAGATACGTCAAATACTGAATCTTCAATTTACGAAAGAGTTCAGGGGATGCCTGAGTGGCTCAGTTGGTTAAATGTCTGATTCTTGATTTTGGCTCAGGTCATGATCTCAGAGTCATAGGATTGAGCACTCTGTTGGGCTCCACACAGCACAGAGTCTGCTTGTCCCTATTCCTCTGCTCTTTCCCCCGCCAAATAAATAATATCTTTAATAAAAAAAAAGAGTTCAGAATTCCTTAAATTTCCTCAATAGGAGAGTAAGGAGAATAAGAAGCTCCAGTTTAAATAGCCTCAGTTGATAAACAATTAGAAACACATTATGGTGTGTTTAAAAAGCACCAATGCCTTTTTAAGACTTAAGAAAACTCTAGCAAAGATTATTCTTTTTTTCCTTATGCTGTGCCTTTTATTCTCATGAGTTATGCATTTCATTACTGGAAGCCCGTGTCTCTCTTTCTCCTTCACATATTTTGCCCATCCCCCCAACAAGCATTAGTTTGTTCTTTTTATAGGTCTGATTCTGCTTTTTGTTCATTTATTCATTTTTTTTAGATCCTACATAAGAGTGAAATCCTATGGTGTTTGTTTTTCTCAGTCTGACTTATTTCACTTAGCATAATACCCTCTAGGTTTATCCATACTGCCACAAATAGCAAGATCTCCTTTTTATGGCTGTGTAATATTCCATTGTAATATTCCTCAGCTAAAACAGTGCTATTTTAGCTACAATTTCCTTCAAATGAATCCACTATCCAACATATGGAGTGTGACAATGACAAGCCACCAGAAAGAATTCTTAGGTTATCCATTCTGATATTCTGTGATAGCAAAAGAATAATATGCTATAATTTCTAAGGATAGTTTTAGAAATTAATAATCTGCTTAGGTGACCTAAAAATATTATTTGTATTAGTATACTAGTTCATCATACTATTTAATGTATGCAGTAATATAATTCCAAAGAAAATCAGAGCACATTAATATTTTCACCAAATTTTTTTAATTGAGATATGCCTTTTAAAAGAATTTACTGAACATTTTAAAGTTTTTAATGGGACTAATGCTCTGAGTATATAATGGAATTCAGAGACCAAGCTAAAATAATTTTCATTTATAGACAGTTTTTCTGTAAATACGTCATTACAAAATTTTTATATTTTTAAGTTACAAAGACTGCTAATTTAAGAACTACAGGACCTAGTTTTATTACTATGTATTTCAATATCAATTATTATGGTTGTAGTTATTACTGAATAGATAGTAGACTCATAGAACATTAGTATAATTCCAACCTCCCAACTGATGATTAAATTCCCACTGGAAAGTCAGTCATCCTCATTCTGCCTCCCCTGGGTCTCAGTTTCCCTTTATGTAAAATGATAGAGTTGAGCTGGATGATCTCACAGGTAAATTCCAGCTCTGACATTTTATAATTCTATAAATTGTTTCTAAAAATAAATATTTCTTTTCAAATAAGTAGTGTAAAAAAAAACCCAAGAAGTTAAACACAAAATTTTGGGGAGTGCTTACCTTTGGTGGGGAGGCAGAAGTATAGGAAAAG
Organism: Ailurus styani; assembly: GCA_002007465.1. Lineage (NCBI taxonomy): Eukaryota > Metazoa > Chordata > Mammalia > Carnivora > Ailuridae > Ailurus > Ailurus styani. The sequence continues at coordinate 126,467 of LNAC01001612.1, forward strand.
GGATGGGCACATAAATAGATGCAAGTTTTTGATAATGTTTTAGTTCCTGATTTATGTGGTGTGTTCACTGACAATTATTATTATACTTTATAGTTTAGATATATGTTACATTTTTTTATTTTGGAAATATTTTTAAAATGATAATAAAGGGAGAAATACTTACAATAACCTTTGGATACTCTATTTCATTCTAAGAAGCAAATTATGTAACAGTACATTGTGTTACCTGAGTGTGTAGGGCAAGTCTCCTGTAAGCAAATATTGATGGGATAGGAGTAAATGATATGTCAAGATTCCCAGAATGTGCAAAACTAGCTTGAAACTGTTACTTCTTTATGAAATGGAAATCTTGTATTTTCAAATAAGACAAACTGAAATCCAGAAAAGTAACTGATTTGTAATTTGTGCAGTGCCATTCCTAAGCCAGAAAACATAAACACTGGACACCCAAAATATTTCTATTCACAATGATATTATTTATCCTTAATAAGCTCAATATCTTAATGAGTAGTCCTGATTTATATTGAACATCATTGCAGTATTGACTTATACTGAACATCATTCTAGCCTGCTCTTTTGACCATTCAGCTGTAAAAGATGAAAAACAACCATACAGGAGCACCTTGGTGGCTCACTCATTTAAGTGTTGGGCTTTGGCTCAGGTCATGATTTCATGGGTTGTGGGACTGAGGCCCACATCTGGCTCCATGCTCAGGGGAGGAGTCTGTTTGAAGATGCTCTCCATCTGCCCCTTCCCCACTCGCACACACTCTCTCACTCAAATAAATAAATAAATCTTTTAAAAAAATACGTATACACCAGTAAAAATCAGTTCAAGATGGAACAAGTTCAACCTTCTTTTCTGGGAGAACACTTAGACATGTTTATGGTGAATTGTAACTTTCAAAGTTGTCAAATGAGAGATTGTGGCTAAGTAGGGACAAGTGATTTCTCTTTTGAAAGTCTGTAAAGGTGACTTTCAAGTAACAGTAATAAATTATGGCCTCTGAATGCATATGTAAAAATGGACCAATGATGAATTTTGGCTGCCACTGAGAGTGCAAAGAAAAGAGCAGGAGGTTACAGGAAGTCTTTACAGTTCTGGGGAATTATGAAAGGAACAAAATTATTCAAAGGTTCTTCCTCCATAACACTTTTGGTGTCAATGTTAATAAGCTAAAACTAGTTAAATTGATATTTCTAAGTTGATGCACTTTTTTCCTAGTACAATGCATAGATTTTAACATACAAGCTAATATGGAATAGAGCTGATTCTAATTGAATTAGAAACTATCATATATATATAATATATAGGATTATATATATATTATATATATATAGTTATATATATATAATATATATATAGGATCACTGAGAATTGTGGTGCTAGAAAATAACATTTATTTCTAGCTTTATCCAGTCCATTTTATACTCATATATTATGTATGAGATAGATTTTTTTTGCCACTGTACTAAATAAAATTCAATTATGTCACTAAAAATTAAACATTCAATCCAAGTGAATATGCATTGAACATTTGGATTGTGATGCTGTTACTATTGAAATCTTTAATATATCTTTTTGAAAACACCTTATTTCCATTTATTTCTGCTACTAGCAATTCTATCTGCACCAAATGGCTATAGAGCACTGACTCCACAACTTAGCCACAATAAGGGGTGAATGAAAATATTCTGGTTAGTTTGCTCATCACAACATTGTCCATGACCTATTCTTTCATGTCCTAAATAAGAAGAGAAACAAATTCTCATTTGTGCTTATAGTAGCAGTATATTTCAGCTGACCTTTCTTAAATGATCTTTTTTTTTTTCCCACATGCTCGGTTCTCCAAGGTTGGTTCCCCCATTGCACACTCAGGAGTTTACAGCATTATGAAGGTATCATCAACTAAATGATCATTTCTTGTTGTTGTTGTTGTTGTTATTTTTTTCTTTTTTAATTTAAACTCAATTATCCAGCATATAGTACATCATTAGTTTCATATGTAGTGTTCAATAATTCATCAATTACCTATAACAACCAGTGCTCTTCATATCATGCCAAATGATCATTTTTTTGGATGGACAAAACTGAGATTCACACAGATGAGAATTAAGATCATACTATTAATTAGTGACTGAACTGCTAAAACCTGTTTCTCTTCATCAGTCAAAAAGATATGTAGAGAGGTGTGCCCATACTAGGACACAAGGCCAGGATAGGGATCAAGCTCCAGTTGGAAACTAGGGTAGATTTTACAGGGGATATGAAGGAGACACCTCACCTCTGAGAGAAAGACAATCTCCATTCTTTTTTTTTAAGATTTTATTTATTTATTTGACAAAGAAAGAGAGATTACAAGTAGGCAGAGAGGCAGGCAGAGAGACAGGGAGAGGAGGAAGCAGGCTCCCTGCTGAGCAGAGAGCCCGATGCAGGCCTCGATCCCAGGACGCTGAGATCATGACCTGAGCCGAAAGCAGAGGCTTTAACCCACTGAGCCACCCAGGCGCACGACAATCTCCATTCTTAAAATAAATAATCACCCCTCACATTTGATTTTCAGAGCATGACATTATTAGAGAAGGATATAAAATTGCTTTGAAACAAAAAGTTCCATATAATCAATGTAAATATATTATTACAATTGTACAGAAAATCTGGCTAACCCCTTTTCCTCCCACACGCATTTCCCAGAATTAACTTAAAAATTAAGAAAAAGATGGTCACAAGCCTAATTTACTCAAACTATCTGTATACACTACCCAAGGTTATTAAATAATCATTGCACATACTGGGAGTTTACAATAAAAATGCCTAGAATTTGTAAAACACTTTTAACTTTTGAAAGCACTTTTGAACCATTATTCCATTTTATCATCACAACAGTTATATAAGCATCTCCAGGGAAAAGACTATCTTATTACCCTTGACATCAGTGCCACAGAGTAGGCAATCAATAAATGTTTATTGAATGAATACATGAATTAAAGGAAAGAAGAATGGATAGATTGGGTGGATCTATACATGAATAAAAATAACAATTATGTTTCTTATTTTCAGTATATTTTTGGCAATATATCTATAATGTCTCTCAAAATCTATATTTGTGCTGATGTCTTAGATGGCTAAAAGTATAATCTCACATTTATACTTCCTTAGTATTAAAATTTTAAGGTTGTTTCCTCTCTGCCTTACATTGCATTCTTATTTTCAGGAATATCATAATTCAGTATAGTTTGTATAACTAAATTCAACTAAGCATGATGAGATTCCCTGAGTACTACTAAAAATAGGTGAAAAATGTAGATATACTTAGGCTTATTCATATATATATATTTTTAATTGCTTATTTTACAGACCATTCTGATCTGGCATTTCTGGGTCTTACCTTATTTGAGCCTTTTTTATATTTGCTATCACAACTTTTCACAGATTTCCAACTTCTCCATTCCATCCATTACTTGAATTTTGCTCGTGGGATATCTAGGCTTTCATTGGTTTGGTTTATGTTGTTCCAATTTCTTCTAACTTTATATGTACTAACCAACACTCACCAGTGCCCTCTTTTATTTATCCTGACACATTCTATCAAAACTATTAGCAACATATCAAAATATCTTATACTCAAAGGGAGAGTTAAGATGGCAGACCCTATCCTTGCATCATCACTTGAACACAGCTAGGTAAATATAAAATCATTCTGAATAGTCAATAAATTGATCTGAGGACTGACAGAATGAACTTCACAACTAAAGGGAGAGAAGAGATCACATCATGGAAGATAGTAGGTGTGGAGATGTGATTTGGGGGAGAAAAGGATCTCAGATGCTGCAGAGGGGAGGAAGCCCTGGTCACAGAAAGAGGCAAGAAAGAAAAAGAGACAGAGAATGGGAGAGAAAGAGCAATGCACAAGGGATTGCATAGGGGATCACACAGGAAAAACACTGCTCCAAAGCCATTGACTGGGAAAACAAGAAAGTCTGATTATTGTGAGTTTTTACAAACAGTGGACCACAAAAAAATGGAGTTTTAGAAGTCTGCACCGTGGCAGGCATTGAGCCTGGTAGGCACTTCATTGCTCCTGTGGAGGAGGGCAGACACCCAGGAGCAGATGATGCCATTAGAGACTCCCCTGGGATGCACTGGGAAAGACAGTTCCCCCTTCTTGGAGTGTATCTGGGAAAGGTGGTATTGTCTCTCAGGGGAAAATGAACTGGTGGGTGCCATTGTGCTATCACATCCCTTGTTTAGGGGTAGAGACAAATGCTGAGGGCAGCTAACCTGGACTCAGGCTTTTTGCTCTGCTTTAAACTCAACTCCTGCACATTGGTGCAACTGCCCTTCTGGGACAAACTGGCACCAGCCCCAGTGTGGCAAGTTGCTTCCCTAGAAGGCCAGCATGGATCCTCACTGCACCAGGTCCCTAAAGCTTGGTGTTTTGAAACTCAGTCTGTGTTTCTGAGATACAACACAGGTGCACAGAGATGCAAGGTGGGCAGATGGCCCAGACATAGAAAGGGTGAAGGCAAGGATCTGAGGGACACTTGGGACACATAAGGAAAGATTATTTAATCTTTTGTTAGGGCTTTCTGGACAGTGGACAGAAGCAAAAGACGAGGGAGAGGGCTGGTGCCATTTTTCTCTCCCACCCATCAGCACAGACTGACTTCAGTGGGCAGAACAGAGCCAGAACAGAACAGTGGAAGTCTGAGCCACTTACACCAAGCCATGCCCCATCTGTGCACAGCAGGTGCTTCTTTTTTTTCTCTATTTTTTCTTTTTTTTAACATTTTAATTTATTTTTTTCAGTGTTCCAAGATTCATTGTTTATACACCATACCCAGTGCTCCATGCAATACGTGTCCTCCTTAATACCCACCACCAGGCTCACCCATCCCCATGCCCCTCTGCTCCATAACCCTCAGTTTGTTTCTCAGAATCCACAGTCTTTCATCTTTTGTTTCCCCCTCTGATTTACCCCAATTCACTTTTCTTTTCCTTCTCCTAGAGTCCTCCATTTTATTCCTTGTGTTCCACAAATAAGTGAAACCATATGACAATTGACTTTCTCTGCTTGACCTATTTCACTCAGCATAATCTCCAGTCCTGTCAATGCAAGGCAAGTGTGAGAACCAGAGCAGTGAGCCCCTCTCCAGAAGAACAGCACAAACACCCTGCACACACAAAGTCTACTGACCACAGTCAAACACAAGCAGAGTGCACACAGCATACACCAGAGACACTTTTTTAAAAAGATTTTTTATTTATTTATTTGACACAGAAAGAGAGATCAGATCACAAGTAGGCAGAGAGGCAGGCAGAGAGAGAGGAGGAAGCAGGCTCCCACTGAGCAGGGAGCCTGATGTGGGGCTCAATCCCAGGACCCTGAGATCATGACCTGAGCTGAAGGCAGAGGCTTTAACCCACTGAGCCACCCAAGCACCCCATCCAGAGACACTTCTTGAAGCACTGGGCCCTGTACAGTTATATGGCCTCTTCTTAAGTCATTACTCTCAGAAGCATGAAGTATAACAGTCTTTCCTAACACACAGAAGAAGACAGATAACTAAACAAAAATGCCAAGATGGAAGAATCATCCCAAAGTAAGGACCAAGTAAAGGTCATCACCAGGGATATAATTAAAACAGATATAATATTCCTGATCCAGAATTTAGAGCGGCAATCTTAAGATTACTAGCTGGGCTTGAGAAAAGCATAGGAAACACAAGGGAGTCCCATACTATATAGATAAAAGACCTGAAAACTAGTCAAGATAAAAGAAAAAGTGCTATAACTGAGGTAAAACTGACTGGATGTAATGACCACAAGGAAGGAAGAAGAAGAGAAATGAATAACTGATATAGATGATAAAATTATGGAAAACAATGAAACTGAAAAGAAGAGGGAAAGAAAAATATTTGATCATGAATGTAGACTTCGGGAAGTCAATGATTCCATAAAGCTTGATAACATTTAAATCATAGGAATCCCAGAAGTAGAAGAGAGGGAAAAATAGTCGAAGGTTTAGTTGAACAAATTATAGCAAAAAATTTCTCTAATCTGGGGAAGGAAACATTTATTCCAATCCAGGAGGCAGAGAGACCTCCTATCAAAATCAAGAACACAGGACAACACCAAGAATATCGTAGTAAGACTTGCAAAATGCAGAGATAAGGAAAAACTCCTAAAAGCAGCAAAAGAAAAGAAATCCCTAAATTACAAGGGAACACAATTAAGTTACAAGTAGATCTCTCCACAGAAACTTGGCAGACAAGAAGAAAGTGACATAATATATTCAACACACTGAATGGGAAAAATATGCAGACAAGAATATTCTCTCCAACAAGGCTGTCATCCATAATAGAAGAAAAGATAAAGAGTTTCCCAGACAAGCAAAATCTGAAAGATTTCGTAACTACTAAACCAGCACTGCAAGAAATATTAAAGGTAGGTCTTTGAGTGGTAAAGACCAAAAGTAACAAAGGCGAGGAAAGAACAGAGAAAATCTCCAGAAACACCAACTTTACAGGCAATAGAGTGGCAATAAATGCATATTTATCAATAATCCCTCTGAGAGTAAATGGACTAAATGCTCCAATCAAAAGATATAGGAGGGAGCGGCAAGATGGCGGAGGAGTAGGAGACCGATTATCATCAGGTCCCAGGAATTCACCCAGATAGCTATCAAACTATTCTGAACACCTACAAATTCCACCGGAGGTCGAAGAGAAGAGCAGCAATTCTAGGAACAGAAAATTGACCACCTTCTGGAAGGTAGGACATGCAGAGAAGTGAATCTGAGGCGACGGGAAGATAGACCCCGGGGGGAGGGGCCGGCTGCTGGCAAGGGAGTGAGCAGCGGAGCACAGACTCGGAACTGTTAGAAGTCGGCTCCACTGAGGGACGTCGCCCCAGAGACCAAGCGGGGGGTGAAACCCCTGCAGGGACAGTGTGGTCTCAGGACCCACGGGGGCACAAAAAGAATAGGGGTGTCTGAGCGCGACCAAGCTCCCAGGTCTCAGAGAGAAGCCTGCGGGAGAGACAGAGCTGAGCTGAGGTGTCTCTCAGCTCGGGGTTACTTTGGGCTGCGATCTGAAGCACAGCCAGGCCACTGATCTGTGAGCGGGGACACCAGGGGCAGCAGAACCGGAGAGACTCACCTTCCTCCTCCGGGAGGAGCGGCACGGGAGCGGCTGCAAGAATCTGCCGGGTTCGGAGATTCTAAACGGGTACGCGCGAGACATAGAGACACTCGGTCACAGGCCGGGTGACCTCGGAGAGCGGCCGGAGACCAGGAGACGGGAGAGACTGCTTTTCTCTGAGGCGCACTGAGGACTGAGGCCCCAGGCTCTCGGCTCCTCCAGGTCAGAGACGGAGCCACCATTTTCAGTCCCGTCCTCCAACGAGGTACGGAAAGCATTCAGGGAACAAAAACTCCCAAGAGCGAACCCGAGCTGATTACTTAGCCTGGCCCCTGGCGAGGGTGGTGGGAATCCTCCTCTGGCAGAGACACTTGAGAATCACAGCAACAGGCCCCTCCCCCAGAAGACCAAGGGAAAAAAAAATCCAGTCAAAGTCACGTTCAAGATTGCTAAACATTGTGCAACTCCAGAACTACGGAAAAGCAACGGATTCAACTCACGGCTTTTTTCCCATGATTCTTCAGTCGTTCAAAGTTAAATTCATTGATTTTTTTTTCATTGAATTTTTTTCTTACTTTCTTCTTTTCAAATTTTTCCCTTTTCCTATTTTAACGTTCTTAACTCTTATCTGGTATCAACACTTTTTATTCTTTCTTTAAATTTTCATTGTTATAATCAAATTTTATCCCTTCATTGTTTTTAACCTTATTTATTGGGATACTTATAGGGTCTGTTCAATTCACCAAACTAATAAATATAGATAGATAGAGATAGAGATAGAGATAGAGATAGATACAGAGATAGAGTCATAGACAGACATAGATATAGAAACAGAAATAGATAATATAGATATAGGATCTTATTTTATTCATTTTTGTTTGTTTTGTTTTTGTATGATTTTGTGGTTTTGGTTTTTTTTGTTTGTCTGTTTTTGGTTTTGGTTTTTTTTT
>LNAC01001613.1:0-92795 GCA_002007465.1 Ailurus styani
TGAATTCCTGGGACCTGATGATAATCGGTCTCCTACTCCTCCGCCATCTTGCCGCTCTCTTATTATTAAGTAAAATCTTAAAAAAATCTTATACAATGTACTCTTCCAGCTTTTAGAGACTGCCTATGTTCTTCGTTTTCATGACACTCTTCCACCATTTTCAAACCCAGCAACACTGCCTGTCTCTGCTAGAGAACTTTCTTAATCCTAGGTGCTGTTTAAGAAGCAATTGTGTTTTCATGAAAATCAGTTCTAAGGGTAGTATCTTTCAAAAGACTCTGAGAAACAGTGCGGTGTGTTAGTTTACTGTCAAAAGAGATGGCCGGGGCGCCTGGGTGGCTCAGTGGGTTAAAGCCTCTGCCTTCCGCTCAGGTCATGTTCTCAGGGTCCTGGGATTGAGGCCCGCATCGGGCTCTCTGCTCGGCGGAGAGCCTGCTTCCTCCTCTCTCTCCCTGCCTGCCTCTCTGCCTACTTGTGATCTCTCTCTCTCTCTCTCTCTGTCAAATAAATAAATAAAATCTTTAAAAAAAAAAAAAAAAAAAAGAGAGACGGCCGAGTTGGAACCCAGGTGCCTGAGAAGAGGATTTCTTACCACGTGAGCAGTAGCTGTTTCCGTCCTTCTGGCATGTGTGGTGGGTCCATCTATCTTCTCTAACTTCATGCAGTTACTTACTAAAGAGAAGTTATGAAAAGAAGCCTGGTAACCAGTACAATGGTGAAGTCCTCGAGGTGTGTCTTATTAGCTTCAGTGTTTTTTATTCTTTAGGATAATAGAAGTAACACTCAGCACATTTTGGCCCTCATCACCATCATTGTTATTACCACCACCATCACTATTGCAGTTTTTTGTGGTGACATGAGAAAATTCTGTGTGTTCTATTGTCTTTTTATACTTGTATGCTGATGTTGGGAAATTATACTGGTTATTGTGGTAGGTATCCTCCTCAGGGAGGAGCTAAGGCATGTGACTGAGAATTTTGAGGAGTGGAAAAGCTTAACTTTGATCCATACACAATTTGATCATCCAGTTGCATTTAGGAGTATCAGTCAACACTATTCCAAAAAGGGTTATAAAGCCGGCAGGGAGAACTCTTAAGTGTATCTGTCTGCTGTTGTAACTGAGGTTCAGACATCTGTACACAGTGAACTTGTCTCTTTTGTGTTGTTTTATTTTCGTTGTTTGTTTCTCCTTTGGTTTCTGTTCATTTTTTAGTAAAGAGCTGTTAGGTAATACCAAACTGTCATAACTGAGGTGAGGAGAAAGAAAAGGAGGGGCTTTTGTCCACATTTAGGATAGAACCAAAGGTAAACGACAGCTTACTCTGAAGAGGAGGTCTGGCTCCAGTGTGAAAACAGGAATAAACATCAGAAAATTCTAAAGAAAATAAAGTAACTCAGAAGAAAGACAGGGGGTATGTCTTACATAGTATTCCCCTTATGTCCAGGAATAGGTAAAAGCAGTTGTGTTTGAGGAGAGAAACTAGAAGGCAGGATACAGGTGGTACAAAAGACTAACTTTAATACACTCCTTTATTACTTGATCTTTAAAATATTATATACATATTATTCAAAAGAAAAGCCAAACCTTTACTTAATGCTAAGTTTGAATCCAGTGAAACCAGAGATACAGAATCTTTTTTTTTTTTTAAAGATTTTATTTATTTATTTCACAGAGGGAGAGAGATCACAAGGAGGCAGAGAGGCAGGCAGAGAGAGAGAGAGGGGGAAGCAGGCTCCCCGCGGAGCAGGGAGCCCGATGCGGGCCTCGATCCCAGGACCCTGAGATCATGACCTGAGCCGAAGGTAGAGGCTTTAACCCACTGAGCCACCCAGGCGCCCAGAGATACGGAATCTTATATTACTAGCAATTATACCTGTGAGCCTCTGAGACAGGTTCAGTAGGCAGGCTTAATCCTACCTATATCTTCCAGTTATTCAAAATTCACATAATGCTTAGAAATAAAATAATCTTAGTTCTTAAGATTTTGTTTCCTAAATATAGTGATGAGCAGCATTACATTAACAAGTTGCAGCCCCCTGATTGTGAGTCAAATAACCTGTATTCTGATAGTCACCAGGGAGTTGAAATGACATTCACCTCAGTCATTATGGTGAATGGTTGCCATATTTTCGTCTTGGGCTCCATCCTCTTAGACAGTCTCAAGTCTATCTCTGAGATAGACTTCTTCTAGTTGGGCTGTGGAGCTGGAAAATATTGAGACTTGTCCTTCAGTCTGAGGGACAAGTGGTATGGGGAAGATGGAGTGTGTCTAGGAGGACCTGGGATTTTAATTTAGTTCAAAGGGTGCTCAGTATAGCTTTCAGGGAGAAAGAAAGATGACATTGGAAGATATCCTTGTTTTTCTCTGGCCTGGTCCTGGTGGTGGTTGAAGAATTGAATTATGTGCATCTCTTGTTGACGTTGATTTGGTAACTATTATTGGAGAATTTGGTGAGCTTTCCTATAGTTATTTGTATTTATTTTGTAGTTATAATTATTAAAACAACTATTTCTTTTAACTCTTTAATACAACTCCCATTGACTATATTTTTCAATTTCAGGGACCATATATTGGTGCTCATTTCATCCTTTGAATAACAAATGGCTTGGCTAGGTAGCCGGGCTGAAGCAAGTGAGGTGCCCAAAGACCAACTGCAGTGACGACAAATGATGTAGTGACAGGAGCACTGGCTCTGCAATCAGAATTTGCCATTGGGTTAATTCCTCTTCTTCCCCTGATATCCATTTTTCTTTTGAAATGGAAATAATTCTGCCCTACTTACCTCCTAAGATTGTTGTGAAGGTTATATGAAATGGTATAGATTAGAATACTTGCTAAATTTCCAGTTCTAAAGGGATGTTAGAAGTTATTATTTTATCTAAACAGAAGGATAAGGAGAAGTAGGAGAAAGTTTTGTCAATTTATAGGTTAGAAATATATTCTTTGCATCTGTTTCCGTTGCTTTGGTCATGCTTCATTTTTTACTATATTCCATATATCAGCAATCGAAAGAACCACTTCCTGAGGAGATAGGAGGCCAGCTTGGCATCTATAAGTTGTGACTTGATAGAGGCCCTGGGAAATTACCTGTATCACAGGGAAGTGTTTTCATGGTACCTCTGAATTATTGTCATCTCTGCTAGCTCTATCCAGGCATTTAGTTCCATATGGACAGAGTGTGATAAAAATTGTGTTTCTGGGAATTACTATACACAGATGTCCTCATGTATAATTGTCCCTAATTAGTCACTTGAAGTTCAATAACTTAGAGATAACTCCAATAACTGTGGAGCATTCAGCCATTCTTGGGAAGAAACTATAGGTGCCTGAGAAGGAATCTTGGCCCCTTTCATGGTATTGCCCATTTCATGAGCTCTGTAGACTCAACTTGCGATTACCTTTGATAGTGTGAGAATAAAATCAAAGGATCTATTGATATTTTTCACAAACTTTGACATGTGGGGGAGTAGTTTTTTAGGTTTAGCAAGTATTAATTGACCATATATTATGTGCGAGGGTATTACTTAGCACTAGGGAGAGAGAGCTGTCTAAGAACCCTTCTGTTCACTTAAGAGCTCACAGTCTAATTTTACTCTTGGACGACTATAATAAAAAATAGGAGACCAGGACCATATAAGGGGCTCTCTGTGAAGTGAGAATATGCTGACAGGTAAAGGACTTCTTAAGAAAAAAATTTTAAAATGCACTTCTTCTGAAGGGGCCCTAGAAAGGGGCTCTTGATTATGACTACATCTTTATTGTATATAAAGTCTTCTTATAATGTTAAAAATAATTTCACTTGATATTGCTTATTTCCTTAAGCATATATATTCCTGTATATCCAGACCATTTTATGGAGCTTTATAAATTTCTGTCAAATCATGGACTAAAGTCACTTCAGCATTTTGTATTCTGAGCTACCATTTTCCATTTTAGAATTCATAAAATCCTTTGATTCTTTTAAGACCAGAAAGTGTCTTCCTTCAAGCAACGAAGAGCTCTTTCCAAATATCCACAGTGACAATACAGGACATATCTTTAACATTGTGTAGAAAGAGTTATTGGGGCTATCTGTGTATATTTTAGGGCTTGTAGTCTGTCAATTGATGGTGCTTTTTTTACTTCCTTTACATACATCTTGGTATAATTCTCTCAGAGGCACTCTGCGGCCATCTCAGCCATGGTACTCCTGGCACAGGCTGATGTCTTTGAACTGCAGAGATCTGAAAGCAAGAAAGTTTGTGTGATGCTCAACCAAGAGTTCAGGGATTCTCTTCTGCACTCATGCAAAATTTTTTGAAACTTTTTAATAACCAGCATCTTAAAATATTGGGGGACATCACTGCTTTTCTTGATGCTTTGCACTTTACAATGTATCTTTTAAAGAAATAGTGTAAGATGTGAGTTCTTAGATACTTGATGTATTATTCAAAACAAATTCGTTTGAAGGTGCATCAAGACCTTACCATCGGAGCTGCTTTTTCATGTTTCCTTTGTTTTAATTCTCTCAGTGTTTGGGTCTTACAGTCTAGAATTCATGGTGATGTGCTTATCCTGTTGGGGAAAAAATGCCTTTTGAAATATCATTCAAAAAAGCAGAAGGCTTACTCCTTTTCCTTTGTAGCCTTCATTTAAAGAACCTAGTTAATTGAGCCTTTTTGGAACTGTCATGTGACCTGAAAACTGTGTCTGAACCTCTTCAGAACTCCCTATCCACTCTGCACATTTAACCATTGCCATAAGCCAGGGCAAACAGACTCTTCAGAATCCCACATTGTTATTCATGAAATAATGGCACTCATATCCTCAGAAGAGTTAAAGTGTCCCATGGGACTCTTCATGCCTGGAAATTATTTCCTAGTCTTTAAAAATTATACTCAGTAACAATCTGGAATTTGGAAACCTTTTTAATTCTGTCTTTTGCATGTTTGACTAATACCTTTGTCTGGTCAGGTTGCTATAACAAAATACCACAGACTGGGTGGTTTAAACAGCAGAAATTTATATCTCACTGTTCTGGAGGCAGGAAGTCCAAGATCAAGGTGCTGGCAGATTCAATGTCTGGTGAGAGCTCTCTTCCTGGTACAGATGGCTGCTTTCTTGGTTTGTCCTTACATGGCCTTTTCTCAGTGTGTGCTCATGGGGAGACAGAGTGAGGTCTCTTGTCTCTTCCTCTTTTTATAAGGACATTAATCACATTATGAGGGTCCCACCTCAATCACCTCCCAAAGGCCCCACCTCTAAATACCATCACTTTGAGGGTTAGGGCTTCAACATATAAATTTGGAGGGATATAGGGAAAAACACAAACATTTAATCTATAGCAACTAGCAACTAAAATGAAACAAAACAAAATTAAGTGGAGTCATTATGTGCAGAAGTTCCTGAAAGAGTTGAATTGGCCATAGAAGAATGAAAAATATGCTTCATGGATATCAGCATTGAAGTGTTATGAAGTCAGATTCAAGCAACATTCAAAATGTGTTTTGTTATGGCCCAGCATGGAGGCAATGCTTTTGACCTTGGTTCTTACTTTGCAAAATGATGTATCCAGAACAGTATGATAACCAAGAAAAAAACCCTCTGTGTTGGCTCCTTGCCTGAGAACACAACCTTCGAGTTATGTTGGCAAATCAAAGCAGTCAGCATGACGTCAGAAACCACGCTTCAGTCTGCAAGAGGTGATTGTGAATGGGAACAGTCACCAGGATCATTACACTAAGTGAAACCCAGGCAATCTGACTTTCTGTGTGATAAAGAAAATTTGGTGGAAGCTGGATCTTTTCCCTTCAACAATGTGCCTGCCACCCACTTGGCTCTCTGCTTCCTTACAATAACATGTATTTGAGATGAAAAGTATAGATTGACTTTTTGCACCTCATTAAGCTCATCCTTCTGTCTTCCATGCAGGAGTTTATAAAAACTGGTGACTGCCTGAAATTTTGTCACAGTCCACTGAATAAGTAATTTCAGTTTTTCAAAAAATACTCATAGCTGTACTGTATGAAAAATTTTATAGCCAAGTTTTGGCTTTCTCCACAAGGTTGCAGTGGCATAACCTGGAAGTAGCAGAGTTCAATCATTTCCACATTTGGTGTGTGTGTGTGTGTCTGTGTGTGTGTGAGGTGGGGGGATAGGGTGTCCTGATACTTGGGAGTCATGGAAACAGCATGATTTGACTTGCTAATATATAAAGATATATAGATAGATAATGTGGAAAAAATTCTGTCCTTGGTTTTGCCTCTTCCTGTTTTGTGAACTTGAATAAGGCACTTGGTTCTTCTGATCTGGAATTCAATTTCCTCATCTGTAAAAAGCAGGCTTGGATTAGACTAGGTCTCAGTTTCCTTCCAACTCCAAACTCTAGCATGCTGTGACTTTACCATTAAAGTTAAAGCTTCGTGGAACAAGTATGAACTTGGAAATCAGACAAACTTGGATTTTTATCCCTGCTCTGTTTCTTATTTGCTGTGTGAAACTGGGGACACAACCTTCTGATGGCCCATTTCTTCACTTTAAAATTGGAATTCCAGCGTTCCCTCAGCAGGGCCAGAAGATCTAAAAGTATGTCAGATAGGTAATATGGTACAGAGTAGGTGCTCAATATTGATGGTTATGATTATTAGTATTCTGAGAAAGATCACTATTCTTTCAGTTTAGCAGTGAGACTCAGGTAAAACTGAGCTTGGATCATGTGGTTGAATAAGGTGTTTGTTGGAAGGGAAAGATATCCTGGTAAGTGGTTTGTGATGCTGTTAATGTTTGTAAAGCGTTTGGAATTGGAGACCTTGTGTGTTTTATTTATTTTTGTTCTTCTTGATTGTTTAAGAAGGTGTTTCGAGTAAGGCCCCCTGTCTGCTGTCTTGTTCCCCAGCTGTCACAAAAATACCTTAAGTATTATGTGAGAATAATCAGTCCCATGAGCCACATAAACCCTATTTATTTACCTCTTTAAGTAACTCCTTTTATGTCACCTAAGCTTTATTCGAATTTTGGACACCTTATTTTTGCTCTGTGAGTTCACTCCACTATTAGTAAATAATAGTTTTCATTTATTGGGCTCTGATTATGCTGCTTCTTTTATATGGTGTACATATACTTCTTCTACTTCCATTTTCACAAAATTCCTCCGGTACTTTTGTTATGTTCCAGATGAAGAAACCAAGGCTTGAAAAGGTTGAGTGGCTTACCAGATATTATCCAGTCTTGAAGTGAAGGGAAGTTCATGACTGTTTCTAAAATTTGGGTTGTTCCTACTAATATTTACTACATCAAATCAAAACAACCATTCAGTTTTTCCTGTTTTTTTGTTTAAGTCATAAATTAAATTGAACGAAAGAGTTTGATATTCCATATTTTGAGAAGTTTTCAGCTCTCTCTGAGATAGCTGAGAACACTATGAATAGGTTGTCTCCAAAATAGCTTAAACATTGCTGACTGGAATGTTTTGCCAAATCAACTCCATTGTGGAGATGAAAGAACAATATTTTAGGTATCATACAGTAAATTGGTGGCTGAATAAGGATTCCAGTTTTGGACTCTGAGTTTCCCATCTGCTCTTTAATCCCCAGATTACCTGAGTTCTAAATTTATATGGAATCTGAATCTATATTGGTCTTAGAATAAAAATAAAGGGAAAAATGTACAGACTTAATAATGTCAGGGATTAGGATTTTAAACTTTTTTTTAACCTCAAAGTACTTTTTCTTTTTTTAAAGATATTATTTATTTATTTGACAGAGAGAGAGAGAGATTACAAGTAGGCAGACAGGCAGGCAGAGAGAGAGGAGGAAGCAGGCTCCCCGCTGAGCAGGGAGCCCGATGCGGGCCTTGATCCCAAGACCCTGAGATCATGACCTGAGCCGAAGGCAGAGGCTTAATCCACTGAGCCATCCAGGTACCCAACTTCAAAGTACTTTTTAGTTAGTTTTATGCCTTTTTTGCCTCAAAATATTAGCAATGTTTTGTGTTCAATTTTTTACTATACGTCATATTTTATTTATTTTTTTTTTTAAATGATTTTTATTTATTTATTTGACAGAGAGAGAGATCACAAGTAGGCAGATAGGCAGGCAGAGAGAGAGGGGGAAACAGGCCCTCCACTGAGAGGAGAGCCCGATGTGGGGCTCGATCCCAGGACCCTGAGATCATGACCTGAGCCGAAGGCAGAGGCTTAACCCACTGAGCCACCCAGGTGCTCGACATCATATATTTTTAATGCTGATCGTATTCTTTATGGTTCTTCACAAATCCTTAAAAAGCCTGACTTAAACATTGAAGAAAGAATGTAGATGAAGTTTATAGATATCATTTGAGCTCTGAGCATCCACATTAAAAAGGCTGTAATAATGATTATGAATAAATGTGTTCAAGGAAGAGAAAGATGACAGACAGAACTGCCATTTCAACTAATAGAAGAGAATGATCAATACCAACCCTGGTTAGTAGCAATAACAATAACCAATCCAAAGCATCATAAAATCCTAGTGAATTGTGAAATATGGACTACTTCTTTTTGAAATATTTCCAAAACTTTTATTAGATTGAAAATGTGCTTTTCAAGCAGGATTCTGCCCTTTTGTTTTTTTTTTAAGATTTATTTATTTATTTATTTGACACACAGAGAGAGAGATTACAAGTAGGCAGAGAGGCAGGCAGAGAGACAGGGAGAGGAGGAAGCAGGCTCCCTGCTGAGCAGAGAGCCCGATGCAGGCCTCGATCCCAGGACGCTGAGATCATGACCTGAGCCAAAAGCAGAGGCTTTAACCCACTGAGCCACCCAGGCGGCCCCCCACCCTTTTTTTTAAAGTATTTATTTATTTTTAGAGAGAGAGAGAGTGCAAGAGAGTCAGAGGAAGAGGAAAGGGAGAGAGAGGGAAAGAAGCAAACTCCCTGCTGAGCATGGAGCCCGATATGGGACTTCATCCCATGGCCCTGAGATCATGACCTAAGCTGAAATCAAGAGTCAAGATGCTCAACTGACTGAGCCACCCTGCCGCCCCAGATTCTGCCCTTCTTTTATACTGTTTTCACTGGCTAAAACCAGCGGTTTATAAACCAGAGATCTAGAAAACATATATCAATCACAGTGTAACAATCTGGTTCCTATAGCAGTAATGCAATGTAATGAACAAACCCTAAATCTCATTGGCTTAACATAACAATTATTTATTTCTTGTTCCTTGCTCTGCTGGTCAGCTAGTGTGGTTCTGTCCCAGGCTGTGGGCTGAGTTCAAGTCTGCTCCAAAGATCTTTTGTTGTAAGGTCAGTAGTTACTTGAGTTACTTTTTCTTCTCATAGAGGATGTCATAATTTCAAAGGGGGCAAACAGATGCATGATGCTTATAGCTGGGAATTGACAGTTTCACTTCCACTCACATATCAGGACAGCAAGTCACATAGCTGAGTCCAACTTCATTGGCACATTAAAGTATTTGCTATGGTTCATCTCACAGTGAACCATGATAAAGATATGGAGGGATGAAAAATTGGACAAATAAAATACAGCACATGTAATGGCTAAGCGAAGCTTTCTGAAGACACCAAGAAAGTAGAACCATAAAGTTTATAACCGTGAATCAGTGCTGTTTCTACCCACACTGGGACTTGACTGTTGTTTACTTATTTCTCTGGAAATCCTAAGAGAAAAGGGGATCAGAAGGGAGAAAAAGTTCTACTTGGTTGAGAGACTTGCATTCGTGGCAGCCGAGATGATTTATTGAGATGTGCTACAGAATCAGGTCAGCCCCAGAATGTTGGGAGTATGTCTATGAGCCTGTCAGTCCATGAGCTACTCTGCTCATTAGCATATGTACTTGCTGAGTGCCTCTTAAGTTCATGGCGTGGAGCTAGGTGCTTTAGAAAAAAAAGGGAAGTAGTGAAAATTAGGAGGGAATTGAATAAATCCAGGTAGGAAAAGATGATGTTTTGTAAAGGGAAAGTCAGGAGAGAATGGATGGGGTAAAAACGGTTGATATTCAGGCACCAATGTTCCTGAGGAAGGAAGAAAGTTAGGGAATGCCTACACAGGGGAGGAAAAATATCTTTTTCTTTTACCCTTTTAAATGAAGAGCCCCCAGATTAACAAGAGAAAAGCATACACATTTATTTAATAGAAGTTTTATGTTAGCTGGGAGCCTTCATGAGGAAATGAAGGACTGAAGAAGTGGTTAAACCTGAGTGTTTTTGTGCTAGGTTTGATGAAGAGTCATGGAAAAATGTGATAGGACATAAAAGAGTATGAGCTTAATGCAGTTCTGGGAGAAACTGTGAGCACTGTTGATTCAGATTGCTCTTGGTGTTCCCGTGTCTTCAGAGATAAGGATACTCCTTTCCTCTTGGTGTAGGGAAGGTACCTCTCACTTGAGGGTCTGTGACCTGTCAGAAAATCCTTCCTGCACTTGTCACCTCTCCAATTCCTTCAGCTTGAAATATTTAGTATGCCAAGGTGCCATATTTTGGGATAACTTGTCCTGAATGCTGTCACCTGTGATTAAAATGGGAAGATAGTGGTTCATTCTCTTAGCAAATATTTACAAATATCTTCAGTGTTCTGACTTGGGAAGTATATTATGTGTCAGGAATACAAAGAAGAAGGACACAGTCCTTACCCTCAAGTCTCTGAGAGGGGAAGTCATACAAGTGAATAGACGGTTATTAAGCAGCCTTTTAAGTTCAGAGGTAACGATAAACATAAAGGCCTTCAAGAGAACAATAAGGGTATGTAGTGAAGACCTCAGAAGTTAGTAGAGACTTTTAGGAGCCACTGACATGATGCCAGGGTCCAGAAGGACTTTAGATCATGATATAGGCCTCAACATAAAAATATAAGTGATGACAGAGGAACAAGTTTAGAAGTAGTAATAGTGATCAAGGAATCTACGGTATTCCAAATTTATTTTATTTTATTTTATTATTTTTAAAGATTTTATTTATTTATTTTATAGAGAGAGCGAGAGAGGGAACACAAGCAGGGGGAGCTGGAGAGGGAGCCTGCTGTTGTGCTGGGTCCCAGGATGCTTGGGATGAGGACCTGAGCCCAAACCAGACACTTAATGACGGAGACAGCCAGGTGCCCCAAGTATTCCAAATTTAAACTGGGGAGAGTGGAAGAAGGGAAGAAAGGTCTAAAAACTCGGGGAACAAGCTGTGGAGTCCAAATCGTTCAATTCTCAGGGAGAAACAAGAAGTTGTGAGTTCCCTTCCTGGTGTGTGTTGCTGTGCTGGAGGAGGGGTTTATGGCAAGATTGTGTCTCAGCCTTTCCTACCCATTTTGATGTTCCTTTTTTTTTTTTTTTTTAACAATTTAAAAATTTGGGCGCCTGGGTGGCTCAGTGGGTTAAAGCCTCTGCTTTCGGCTCAGGTCATGATCTCAGGGTCCTGGGATCGAGGCCCGCATCAGGCTCCCTGCTCAGCGGGGAGCCTGCTTCCCCCCCTCTCTCTGCCTGCCTCTCTGCCTCCTTGTGATCTCTCTCCCTCTGTGAAATAAATAAATAAAATCTTTAAAAAAAAACCAATTTAAAAATTTAACAATTTTTTTTAACAACTTAGATGTCATTCAGCTAGTTTTTGGATTTTTTTCAGAGGGAATTGTTCCATATGTAGCTTTGGTTTTGCTGTGTCCCTGGGAGGAACTGAGTCCATAACCCTGCTATGGTCGCTGTCTTGAACCAGAACTCCTTTTGAAGTCACATTCCTTTTATTTATTATTTATTTATTCCCTTTTTTTTTTGCTTATTTGTGTATTTATTTACTTATTTATCCAGTATAATTAACATAGAGTGTTACATTAGTTTTAGATGTATACTACAGTGATGGGACAATTCTATACATTACTCAATTCTCATCATATGTGTACTCTTTTTTTTTTTTTAAGATTTTGTTTATTTATTTGACACACAGAGAGAGATCAGATCACAAGTAGGCAGAGAGGCAGACAGAGAGAGGAGGAAGCAGGCTCCCTGCTGAGCAGAGAGCCCGATGCGGGCCTCGATCCCAGGACCCTGAGATCATGACCTGAGCCGAAGGCAGAGGCTTTAACCCACTGAGCCACCCAGGCACCTATATGTGTACTCTTTAATCCCCATCACCTATTTCACTCCTTCCCCCACTCCCCTCCCCACCCCCCCATAACCATCAGTTTGTTCTCTATACTTAAAGAGTTTGCTTTTTGGGGATGCCTGGGTCGCTCAGTGGGTTAAGCATCTGCCTTCAGCTTTGGTCATGATCTCAGAGTCCTGGGATCAGGCTCCTTGCTCAATGGGGAGCTTGCTTCTCCCTCTGCCTGCTGCTCCTCCTGTTTGTGCACCCTCTCTCTCTGACAAATAAATAGGTAAAATCTTTAAAAAAAGAGGGTTTTTTTGGTCTTTTTTTCCTTTGTTTTGTTTCCTAAATTCCATATATGAGTGAAATCATATGGTATTTATCTTTCTCTGACTTATTTAATTTAGCATTATACCCTCTGGATTCATCCATGTTGCTGCAAATGGCAAGATTTTTTTCTTTTTTATGGCTGAAGAATATTCCATTGTATATATGCCACATCTTTTTCATCCATTTGTATATCTGTAGACACTTGCGCTGCTTTCATATGTTGGCTATTGTAAGTAATGCTGCTATAAACATAGGGGTGCATGGTTTTAGGAATTAGTGTTTTTGTGTTCTTTGGGTAAAAATACCCAATAGTGGAATTATTGGATCACAGGACAAAAATCTACTTTTAATTTTTTAAGGAAGCTCCATCCCGTTTTCCACAGCAAGTCATATTCCTTTTAAACGTTATCATTTACTTTTTTTTTTTAAAGATTTTATTTATTTATTTCACAGAGGGAGAGAGATCACAAGGAGGCAGAGAGGCAGGCAGAGAGGAGAGAGAGGAGGAAGCAGGCTCCCCGCTGAGCAGGGAGCCCGATGCGGGCCTCCATCCCAGGACCCTGAGATCATGACCTGAGCCGAAAGCAGAGGCTTTAACCCACTGAGCCACCCAGGCGCCCACATTTACTACTTTTTAACTAAGCAACTCTCTCATTAAAATACACCCTGCCTCTTCAAGTGCTTTGCATATGCTTGAAGAACAAGGGAGCTTGGTGTGCATTGCTCTTACCATTTTTTTTTTACACATGAGATTTAGTGGAGTGGTATTGAACTATATTAGAGATAAATATATGTGAATATAGTGAAATGGGTGAAAATGTGTTTTTTCATAAGTCTCTTTTTGAAAGAGGTGGAATAGTGAAACAAGCAGACTTCTGAGTCAAAAAGGATTAAAAGGAAAGTTGAAACCGACATTCATTTTTATATAGATGAATGGTGAAAATTATATAAATGAAACTAAACAAAATAAATGCAATCGATACATAGTATTATAGTGTTAGTTTTAATAATCATACTTGTAACAGTGACTCAATATATAGAAATCTTTTTATTGTTAAGGTCTTCAGAGTTTGGCTTACACTCCTGTTAAGTATGCCATGGACTTGAGTGTGGTTGCTTTCAGGGGTAACGTGAATGTAAAATAAATCAATCTGCAGAAGAATTTTATTATAGTTCATAAGTGTTTGCGTGTGTGGGGGGGACATAGTCTCAAAGATATTCTGAGGAAAATAAGGTCTTAAAAAATAGGTGAAATAAATATAGAAAAGTCTATTACTTCAAATAAAATGAACCACTATATTGAAAACTGAATTGGCTGAGAACACATTAAACATACGAAAGAACTGGGCATTAACTAAATGCTGGTGTACAGGAGATAGTAAAGATCTCATCCAATGATAGCCTGTCTTATATCTTAGCCTTTATTATAATACTGGAGGGAAAATGTTCCTGTATAGGAACAAACAAACCCAAAACTTCCGATCCACCCACCCATCCAATCTAATAAAAAAACGAAAACCAAACAGTTCTGTTGACTTTTTCTGTTTTGTTTTACCATAGGAACATGGGAACTTAAAAGATATTTAGTGAATAAATAAGAAAAGGAAGGGATGGTTAAAAAATATAGTAGGGAAATAATGCATGGAATCAAGGTTTGGTGGAGATAATCGGTCTTAACATGACCTTAAATATGACTTTCCTACAAATTGAGAAGAAAAAGTGTTTTGTTTTCCTGAAAAGATGAGAACCTTTGTCTTCACTTTTCCCTGCTCACCTGAGTTCATCCTTTGAAACTCAGTACTTTGGAGTCAGCTTCCTCTTTTTGCTCTTGGTAGGGGGTGGGTACAACTACTCCATGCCCCCATAGTCCTCTGTGCCTACTGCTCATATTTTCCTTGCTGTGTGTATCCGTCTTCCTCCATTTAAATGACTTCTTTGATGTTAGATGCTATTTAATTTAACTTTGTAACCCAAATGCCACGCACAGTATTTGGAACTGAGTAGGATCAAAACAAATATTTGTCAAATCAATGAAAAAACCTAAGATGTTTTCATCATCTGAGTTTGCTGGTGATGATGGTCCGTGTGTGTGATGTTCTAAATTATTAAGGTAAATTTTAAGTGTAGGACTATCTCCCTTACTCTAGAATTAGAACTAGAATTGCCATTTGACCACCCGTCAAAGAAAAGTTTCTGTTTAAAATCAATTGTTTATATCTGGTGGTAAATGGAGACTCAGAAAGAGAAGGGGATACATGATCAAAGATAATGGAAGGGGAAAGGAAGGTGAGTTTGGGATAACATTATTATATGAACTGAATCTGTAATCATCATTGCAATTAATGTCATGGTAATTGATTGATATGAGAATGTCACTCACATTTTATATAAGTGTTATTGAAATATTTTTATGGGCATAGTGAAGGCATTTATTCTTGAACACATGTCAACAAAAGATCTGAATAGTGCATATTTTCATCAGTTTTCTAATAAGCAAGGAAATAAAGTGCATGCTTATTTGACTTAATTGAATTTCCAGTTTTATTTAAAATATAACCAGAATTTAATGCCAAGTGGAGAGAGGAGTTGAAGGAATGAAAAGTAAAAATTATGAAGTTTAAAAAATTCTGTTTTCTAAGGCTCAAATAAAATAAAGGTGATAAAAGCTAAAGCATCATTGAAGATTCAATATAAATTGTAAGGACTTGGCTCTTCACTGACTATAGAAGTAATTTATTAGGAAATAGATCAGACTGCACCACAGAGAAGGAAATTTTCAAGGCATCAGGTGGTAGTTGGACAGGATGACCTTTATTGTCCCTTGCAACCCAGATATTCTGTAAATGGATGAAAACCCAATAATGAGGAAGGTGCTAATGACACACTGTAGTGCCCTCTATTTTTAAAATGAATATTTTAAATGTCAATATGTTATTTGTTTTCAATGCCTCTAACTTTTATCATAAAAAAAATCATGTTACCATTTCTCATTCAAGCTTCTAATAATAGACTGTGACCTTTTTCTGGGGGGAAAAAAAGGCCGAGTCTGTCTGAATTCTTGTTACAAAGAAGTAATGCAAATGAAAGAGGTTCCAATTCCCCAAAGGCTGCTAAATGACACCCTCCAACTATAACCTGCTGGTCTCCAGAGGGTAATTAAATTGCAGATCAGGAATATATCTGTGATTTATTTTTAGGAGACCAGGCTGGAGAAAATAAAATACATCTGACCTTTAAGTTTTTAGGTTTGTAGGGG
The DNA here is from genome assembly GCA_002007465.1 of Ailurus styani. Lineage (NCBI taxonomy): Eukaryota > Metazoa > Chordata > Mammalia > Carnivora > Ailuridae > Ailurus > Ailurus styani. The sequence goes on from LNAC01001613.1 coordinate 15,631, forward strand.
AATTATTAGTGAAGTTAGTTGTGACTTTAGATTTTCAGTATTCAGTGAGAAATTTCCATCACGTAACAGTGCTATTTGCTCTAATGGAATCTTAATGGTAAATTATAAACATGGAATAAAAAAACTATACTGAAATTGCAACAGTAGTTTGCTGCACTAAGTGCAGATATTATGGCCCATTTATGAAGAAGTGTCCTTAAAATTTGTAGTTGCGTGTTCATGTTAGCAAATAGCAATATGAAACTGATCAGTATAGAGGAAATCTCTCCAAACTTGGCAAATGGACAGAGAACAATCCTTAGGTGAACTAGTTTCTACCATCTGTTTTTGGTCAACTTTACTAAACTTTACTAAAATGTTTACATTGCATACATTGGTTGATCTTTTAAAAGTTTAAAATGTTTAATTATGTGGACTTGACATTTTGGCATTTTACTCTCCTTTTTAGAATGTAGATAAGAAAGTATTTCATTAGATGCTAGCTTTAGCTTATTGAATATGAAACCTTTATTAGTCTTTTCCTTAGGTACTTGGGAATCTATAATGTAAATTTGGAAGCAAGTTTCTATTTTACGAAATCCATTAACGTTTTTCTTTATAGGTTGCCTAGGGGATATGAGTAGGGAGATTAATAAAACTTATGTTTACAATTTAAGGACACATCTTACAGATAGCAGCTTGCAGAACTTCTAAGTGTGGGTGACTGCTTTGCAAGTTACAGGATACCAAATCGAATATTGTCTTTGGGAAAGAGAATTGTGATTTTCTTTTCAGTAAATCTGGAAGCGTTTGCATATATTTAGTATGGGATAGATTAAAAAACTGAGCATTCTTCATTTTGAGTTTAAGAACAACAGAATTCTGCATGTTAAATCCTTTTGTGGGAAACTGAGTCCATGAGATAACTGTGTGTGGAATGTGAAAGAGACGAGAAAATTAGGAAAAATATAAGTCTTGGGTTTTTTGATAAATAGATAATAGGAATGAGTAAGAATTAAAATTTAATATTTACTCACAGTCAGCCCCATCTGCAGCCCAGCTTAATAGACGTGCACATTTCTGACCTGATGTTAGTATCAGGAGGAAATGGTATATTATGGAAGATGGTGGCTCTGGAGTGCTCCTAATTTAACGTCCAAGTGTTCCTGATGGGGGAAGTTGAAATTGTCAGAATTGTGATAGAAATGCAAAAAAATAAGCAAAATAAGCTGTGTAAATTGTGAAACATACTCCACAGCTCAGTTTCCTCTATGATAGGGTAACAGTTACAGATGTTCCATCAAGCTAATAGAGAGATCTACCTACCTCTATCACGTTAAATGATCTCTATCTGCTCCTTCCCTTGCAATTATGTTTTTTTTTCATGCTTACATCTATGTTCTAAGTGGGAATGTCCAAATTAAGCTATTGCCGTTGCTGATGTTGCTTTAGCTTCCACAAAGGAATCTATGTGATAAGTCTGAAGTATCTATGTGATAAGTCTGAATTAAGAAAGCCTTTGGAAAAATTTAAGTTCTTTGACTCTCTCAAAAATCCTATGAAGTCAGTAGTTTCATTAATTTCCTTACATGAATGAGAAAACGGAGGCTTTGAAGGGTTTGAGGCAGATGGTTCAGCTGCTTAACCCGTGTCTTAACTACTGCTCCACAACTTCTCTGACATTGACGACATTTGCCTTTAGAAGTTTTAAGGTTTAAAAGCCCTTGTCTCAACCTCACTGTCAAGATTCAGTCAGGACCTCTACTCCTAGGATGCTGTTTCCTGGCTTGTTTCATATCATGCACATCATCTTACACTTGATCTCTGAGCCTGGCTGTCATGAGAAGATTCTATCTGTGCTGTCCTCTTCCCAGGTTGAACCCATAATGTGTGTGGTCTTTTAATTATTAATTAAACAACTATATGCATGCCTGATATTGGATGCTAATTTTGGAGACCCAAAAAATGGTTAACACCCAGCCCCTGTGATAAAGAGGGGAAGATAAGGGGATAGGAATATAACTTAATAACAAAGTTATTGTTATTTTTCATTGTCTTCTTATTGAAGAGGAGTTTGTTGGTATGACATCAGACTGCCTTATTTTTTTCTGGCAGATGTTCTGCTTTAAGCTGCTTATGCCTTCCTAGCTTGACCTTTTTTTTTTTTCTTTCTTCACTTACAGCTCTAGGATTGCTTTGAGATTCATTTACTAGGAGTTTAAGGAGGCGAATAAACAGTTCTTTTCTTTTTTTTCTTCACCTGTGTTTTGAACCAACTGATGTGGACATAGAGATTCAATAGATGGAGATTAAATATTGTATAATATCTATAAAGTTATCTGGAGATTGTGTCTGAGGTCAGCCGAGTGAGTTTTTGAATATACCCTCAATACAGCAGGCAGCTCTAGGAAACCACAGACCAAAAGGCCAGTCCTCTGCTACTGCATAGTAGGGAGAAGACCATATATATTCTCTCATCTAATATACAGATTATGAAGAAAAGAGAATGATACAGGAGAAGAGCTGAGCATGGCTGGTTTATTCTAATACCCACAATTAGAGGGAAGGGTGAGGGGTGGTGGAGAGAGGACAGAATGTCATCTAATGGAGGTCTTACTGCATAAACACATGAAGAGCAAGAAACAAAGAAACAAAGGTTCCCTCCAACACATGAGTCTGGATTGAAAAATGTGGTTAAAAGATCTCAATCAAATGAAAATCATATACAGAAATAGGCAATTCTAATATAGTTGCTTTTTTTCCTCTCTTTTTTCCAGATTTATTGAGGTATAGTTGACACAATTATAAGATATTTAAAGTATACAGTGTGATGATTTGATTTGTGTATACATTATAAAAGGATTTCTTTCATTAAATTAATTAATACATCCATCACATTATATATTTACCCACCCCCCTTTTTGGTGAGAACATTTAGGTTCTACTCTCTTAGCAAATGTCAGTTATACAATATAGTGTTACCAATTACAGTCACCATGTTATATGTTAAGTTCGCAGACCTTAGTCATCTTATAACTGAAAGAAAGTTTATACCCTTTACCGACCTTTTCCTGTCCCTGTCCCTATCCCTGACAACCACTTTTCTGTTCTGTTTCTATGAGTTCACTTTTTTTGTTTGTTTATTTGCTTTAGAGTCTACATATAAGTGATACTGTGTCTTGTTTCACTTAGCATAATGCCTTCCAGTTTCATCCATGTTGTCACAAATGACAGGATTTCTTTCTTTTAAATGCTGAATGATATTCTATTATGTCTATGTATAACACACTCCCATATTCACTGCAGCATTATTCACATAACCAAGGTAAGGAAACAACCTCTTCATTTGTTGATAGATACTTAGGTTGTTTTCATACCTTGGTTATTATAAATAATGCTGCAGTGAACATGGGAGTGCAGATATCTCCTTGAGATAATGATTTTGTTTCCTTTGAGTATATAACCAGAAGTAGGATCGCTAGATCATATGGTAATGGTAGTTCAGTTTTCAATTTTTGAGGAACCTCCATTCTATTTTCTATGGTGGCTTTACCAGTTTACATTTCTAGGGAGGTTAGTTTTATAATGCAGGTCCCGGTGTTGTAGAATGAGTCAGAGATGGAGTCCCAGAAGAGGTGATGCTAGTTGACTCTCGAGGAAGGAAGATGAGTTTGCTGGGTCCAGAAGGCCATTTACTGCCAATGGTGCATTGATAAATTTACCACTAGATGGCCTCTAATACCACAGCCTTTTCGATTCCAAGCCAGGCTGATTTGAGAGTAGGGTGATAGCTTACTTCATCCCTTGAGCCTATTCATAGAGTATTATCCTTCTCTTGGAAGAGTTTATCCATCATGGATCCTGTCAGATAGTTTGGTGTGCTTAGCATTTCAAATTTATATGAACTGAAAGCCTTGAGAAATTTGGAGTTTCCTAGTTTTCTTAGTTTTGTTTGGCATTTTGAAATCCTTTGCCAGAGCAGCTAAAAGTTACATTAACTACTTGGATTCATTATGCTGACTTTTTCATAAGGAATTAGTCTTTTTGATAGGAGTGTGCAATAGTTTTTAAAATGTTTTCCTATACATAAGTCCATTTATCTTGACAGCAAATCAGTAAGACACAGCAATAGTTCTTTTCTCCATTTTACAGAAGTGGCTAGTGACGTTAGAGAAGTTAAGGTGCGTCTCTTAGACCAGTGCTGTCCCAAAGAAATCTAATGCAAACCACATATTTAGTTTTAAGTATTTTGAGTGCCACATTAAACAAAGTAAAAAGAAATAGGTGAAATTAATTTTAGTAATATATTTTATTTAACCCAGTGTGTCCAAATGTTACCATTTCTACATGTAATTGACTTAAGAATTGTTAATGAGATACTTTATATTGTATTTTTCTTTCTAAGTCTTTGAAATCCATTGTGTAATTTATACTTCAAGCAGGTTTTAATTCAGACTAGCCACATTTCAGGTGCTTACTAGCCATAAGTGGCTAGTGGCTACCGTATTGGACACTACAGACTTAAGTAGAAACTGTACTGCTGCCTTTTCTACTATGCATTATATTGACCTACTGTTAGTTTGACTAATAGAATAGGGTTGTATTTTCAAGAGTTGTGATAAATCTCAATAAATTCATATTCAAACTTTTTCTTCTTTTCCCTGAGAATAACATTATTTATCTTTGCATCACTCGATTATTTCCACAGATATGGCCTGTGAGCCCTGGAGTATTCCCTGATAGAAGAATTGACAGAAACCCACAGATAATGAACAAAGAGCTCTAATCAACACTACTTGAGCAGCCAGTTAATAGTGAGTAAGTTCACCTTTGTATGTTAGAGGGAGCATACCCAATAATCTCAAATTTGTGTGAAAATGCTAATATAAATGGATTTGCATAAGGAAAACTTTCTAAATGAAATTAAGAATTTACATCTAATCTTTCTCTGGCATCTTTCTTTGTTTGGCCCTACTATTTTCAGTCTATGTAGGCCAAAATTTCATTTCTATTGATTGTTTAGTGTGGGCGGAATAGGTTGGCAGACATTTTTATTGACTAAATGAAAGATATGCCTTCATGAGATTCATCATCTCTTTTCCTGAAATAGCAACTCTACATTTTCCAGGTAGCTAAAAGGAAAAATCTCAGCCACTCTAGACAGCTGCTTCAGGATTTTATTTCTATAGAGGTTCAAAGATCTGTAAATCTTAGATTTTCGGACATGTAACACGTATGCTTGATTCCAGGGGGCTCCATTCCTTCCCTTCAGAAAATAAAACAAACCCCAAATACTTTTGTTGAAAAAAACTTCCAGAGAGAGAGCATTGGGAACTTCCAGACAAAATAAGAGCCCATTGTTTTCCAGTCCTTCCAGACTAAGCGCTGAACTTTACTTTCTCCTAGTGTTTACAAAGCTGGCCTTTTGTGCTGTTGCCAACCATCTGTAGTCACTTGTTCAAACTAACCCATTTAATGAAATCTCTAATTCTGCTAATTAAAGGTAACATTTTCTTCTCCTGGTTCCCATAATACTTTGTGTATATTTCTGCTATAAAAAATAATTACCTTGTCTTCTGTGTTATATTAGGTTGATCCAAATGTGAATGCTGTTTTTGTAGGTAAAAAACATTCACTTTCATATGCTTCAACCTAGTATAATTAACTTATAGAATTCTCAACACACACGTACACCCATATACATCTATGGGGCAGAATCTGTCTCAGGTTGATTTCTGAATATCCCATAGCATCTTGGCCATAGTAGCCCTTCAATAAAGGTTTGTTGAATTGAACTGAATGAAATAAAAATGGAATGGATGCTGGGGAAATAGAATCATATAAATCATCCATCTTCTCCATAAAAACTCATAGATTGCATGTGCCTTGCAGGTTTTAAATTTCAAAGAAATTGAGAGACTTCAACCTGATGCTCTGATATGTTGATTTAAGTAGAGGATATCAAAGGAATTGGAAGTAAACAAATTCCAGAATTTAGAAAATGCTAGTTATATGCAGGGGAGCTATTGTACTGCTGATAAATGGGTTGTATGTACATGTGCTATTTTTATTTAAGTTTTTTTGGGGGGGGAGGTGAAAAGGTGAAATCTGTAACAAATGGAGAATGAGACCAATTCTTCCTCAAGCTAAAAACAATTAGTCTGAATAATTTGGCAGACTAAACTGACAATGGACAATTTTTTATTTGTTCATGTGTGATAAAGATACATAGAGAAACCATGTGTTATTTTCATTTCTATTTTTATATTGAGATTTAATGAAATCATGATTTAAGAAGCCAGGCAGTTTCAAAATCAGTAAATTATTCTTTGAATTTGCTAATTTTCCTGTGTACACCTGTTCAGCAGGTGTGACAGATTATGGCAATGGTATTTCTTTACATATCTGTGCCAAAGACAATTTCATTAGGCAGTCAGAAGGAAGAGGCATCTGTGGATTTGATGTATCTGACATGAATTTTTTATATGAAGCAATCTAGTCAGTTTGAAATTCAAGGTCTTTGAATTCTCAATTAGACCTTGGTCTCAAACTGTGGCTAAATAGAATTTGAGTCAAATTGTGTAAGATAAAGTTCATACTTTGTCTTGGGCAGTTATACATCACCGCATGTGGCCATGGAAAGAATATTGCTGTAAATGTCAAGCATGGGCTCTGGATATGCTGCCCAAATTTTCCTTTAGAAATGAAGAACCTATCCCCCAGATGCTGGAGGTGGTACCAGCAGATGCCCCTCAGTTCTTAGCCTTTTTTTGGAAGTCCCTTGACAGAGATCTACATTTTGCATGGTCATGTCCCTTCCTGGAGAAGCCTGCATCCCATGAATGTCAATGCAGAGGTATAAAGTTCTATACTTCTCATTCCAATTCAGGACAGGAAGGGTCATTTAAGCTTCAGAGTCCCTGGGGTGGGGTGGGGTGGGGGTAGGGAATCATCTGAGTTGACTTTGGATTTGTTGAAGCCAGGTTCTGTGTTTGCCCAGTCCTACTTCATTCCCTTCTCTTCCTTTATGCGAGGATTGATCTCAAGAATTTTTCCAATAGATTTCTTGTATGCTCCTATCTGTCTCAGAGTCTATTTTTGTGGAGCCCAATTTATGACGATATCAAGTTAGGAGAGAAGAGAAATGCTCTGAACTGATAGAGACTTAAATAAGACTTCAGGCTAAAGAAACTTTGCTATTTACTAATTCCTTCCATAGTACTGATAAGAGACCCAGATGCTGTCAGTCACTTGCCCATGGTTGCTGCTACCACAGCAGGGACTGCACTTCACAGGGTCTTATTGTTTTGGCTGTAGAGTTGATAAGAGGTTCTGCCTGCCCTTTGTGTTTCTGCTTAGCTGGTTCTAAGCTATAGAACCTATGTATCTGATCTAGAATTGCTCCGGCAAATCAGTTCAGTTGAGTGATTTAACAGATCCAGAAAATTCCCCAGAGATAATGTCTAAATTTAAGTTTAAGGATATCCTGAAATATTCTGACTTGGGCAGGAGTGGTTGTTGTTTGCTCTGGTCTTTGGAGTTTATTGCAAACAATTTGAAATCCCAGTCATTCTAGAGCGTTTTGTGAGGGATATCTAAGTAGAATCATAATAACCCTTGGACCACTTCATGCAAGTTGGGGTCTTCTGGGTCCGTCACTGGAGAGATCCAATTCCCTGGGCTTGCTTTTGTAGTTTGCTTCAATATACTATAAAACTAAAGGGGTTTTTTTGTTTTTGGTTTTTGGTTTTGTCCTCTACATTTATTTGAATGACCTCCATATGGCACAGAGCAAGTGGTTCAGGGATAGTTTTGTTCTCAGTGCTACCATTCTGTGTGAAAATGTGCTTACCTGAGGCAGTCTCCCATTTTGAGCTCCCTCTCTTTTTCTTTCCCTCTTCTGTGTTTTTATTTGAGTCTTTTAAAATTGTCTTGGAAGATTATTATTAGTTGTTGCTTTAAGAATTAGTCCAATTATTCTGAATGAGCCAGCATTTCTGTTGTGAGAAATTTAAAAGAATAGTCAAGCTTATCCTAAATAGACCTGATATTCTGCTGCCATTGCCAGTTTCACCAGGTTGGTAAAAAGAAACTGAGAATACTGAGCCCAGAAAGCAGATGTAGGAACTTGGAAGAGTATGGAGAAACATGATATTCTCTTTACTTTTTTTTAGGTGTTATACTTAGAAAGGGAAAGCAAATCCATTTTTTTCTGTGTTCCTCAAGAGAACAGAAATAGAATTAGTGGCTCGAAATTAGAGGAAGACAGAGGAAGCATTTTCTAATAAATATTGTGTCAAATTGAAATGGTCTGTTTTACTGGGTAATGAGTGTGATCTGATTAAAGTTAATCTGAGGTATGTACTTGAGACATTTTCTCTTGGATGGAGAATTGATGGGGTAGATCTCTATATTGGTGTTCCCCCAATGATCGTATCTTCTCATATCTATACCCTGTGCTATCCTCTTGCATAGTAAGGCTGAGCTCAGCCACATGGCTTCTTCTTGCCATTGGGAACACTGGCAAGCATGATCCAAGCAGAGACTTGTTGAGTGCTTTTACATTGGAGCTTGTCATTTGGAACACTCCTTCTTGGGAGCAAGGCATTGTGCCATAAAGAAGCTTGGGCTGGAATACTCAACAATGCGAGGCTATTGGAGAGAGGCTAAATTCCCAGTTGAATGAAGTCACGTGAGTGATTCCATACCACAGAGAGCATAAAAACTACGTAAGCAAGCTTAGAACCATGAGAAATAATATGTTGTTATTGTAAGCCAATAAATTTAAGGGTAGTTTATTATGCAGGAGTACATAATGGAAATACTGAATATATTATTACATTATCTCTGGTGTCTTCCCCAATTCTTATGCTCTCCAACAAATTATAAATAGTGGGAGAAAGAAATTGAAAAAGCATATGGTATGAGCTACCCTCTGAGATACTGTGGTTCATTCCTTCGCCGTGGGGAAATGTACATTTAAACTATCTCTACTTTGGGACAATCTGACAAGTACATAAATACCTCCCACAAAAGGAACACCTCATCCATCCTCCGGTGCTGATTAATCCTGATTGTCTGGCAGATGGTATGGATATGGGGATGGTATTCTGGCTTCAAGTTGAGATGAGGATGAAGATAGCAAAATCTCCCTCAAATTGTCACATTTCTGAAACTTCAACAGATGTTACATGTAGTTTAATCAAAATTGATTGATTCCGCACACTGTTTTCTCATCTATTAAATGAGGTTTCCACAGCCAGTTAGTGGGAGGAAAGGAAAAGTTAAGCAGAATATAAATCAATATGCCCATTTTAAAATTAATTAGATAGGATTTTATATTTGCCTTACACTTTTTCTTAGTAACTATCATTTGCTCTTTTTAAGAAATTCTTATTAATCAAAGCTTATTTTTTGTCCTTCCCGCTAGAGTTACAAACCAGCAGTATAAATGGGAAGATATAGATCTTCCTAGATGTGTTTGATTTATTTTGAATGTTGGCAGATTCACAGATCAGAGCAGCAGTTTGATTTTAGCTGAGGCTTTAGGAAATTTTTTATGATGTCAATATGGAAAACCATGATAAGGGTAAACTCAACACATTGTAGTTTGCTTGTATATTGTACCTTCACTTACTTACTTTTGGACTATAATGAGAAGATATGTTATTCTTGCTGTTAATTGTTTACTTAAGTTGGGTGATTAGTACTTTCTCTAGTGTAGCCATCCCATGTTTTGGGGTTCCTTAAAGGCTCTGCTATAACCTGAATGTTAAAAATACTGCTATGAGTAGTGCCTGTGTTCAGTTAATCACTGCTGGTATAATCGCGGTTCCAAGTTTGGCCCCATGAAAAGGCCAGTGTCTGCTAGTTCCTGACTTTCAGCTGGGCTTTAACCCTAATTTCATCTCTCAAGTGGAGCACCATTACAAAGGAAACAAGATGGGACCAAGGATATCTCAGGCATAGTCATTGCTCCTTCTGGAAAAGTTCCTAAACACGGAGGCTCTGTTTCAAATTTGAAGCATACTCCATGAGATAAACTAAAGCAATATGTTATAGCACATCGTGCAGAGGAATTGTGAAGGGGAAACTGAAATGATAACAAGAGGCAGCTTGTTCCTTTCCTCACAGGTTAGTGAAGGATAGTGATGATATTGTCGCATGTACTCAATATTGGCATCAAGACTTTGAGGGGTCCTTAATAGAGTGCAGGGGTAGGGATGTTGCCCAAACTGGGAGGGTAGGAGCTCCCTTGGGTTAAGTCCTGGTCTGTTCTAGGAGAGAAGGCTCAAATGCCAACTTCCAAACCTCCCTGGTGCTTGTGCTCCATTCTTCAGCAACCTGGCATTGTTTGGACATTCTTATGGAGTCATTCGGGGTCATGTAAAACTATATTTCCTGTGGCGTGTCTATTTTTTTCATAAGCTTACCGTCTGCAATCAAAGTGAGAACCCTATCACCGATAACAAAACACTATGGTCCCCATTTTCTTTCTTCTAAACCCTTTCCAAATGACCAAGAATGTGACTTGGTTTGCTAACCCATTGCTAGGGTAGAGGGTGAAAAAGTATGGGGCTTTGTGTGTACATGTGTGTGTGTGTTTAGGAGGTAGGGAATGTGAAGGGGCAGTAACTGTTGTTGTTCATTATAAAACTAGTCAAAGTTTGTACATTTCTAAAAGAAATATCAGATGTTAGATTCTTTACATCATGTATCTTTAAAGCCCAGTTTCTCTTTGTCTGAAGAAAAAATGTGTTACTTTAACTGCAGTGTTCACACTAAAGAAATATTAAAAATAGCTTGAAAAGAATAAAACAGCTAATACTTATTGCATGCTTATTGTATTCCAGACACTTTACTTTTATTAACTAATTTATTCTTGTAACAAACCTCTAAGGTCCTATTATTGTCTATATTAACAGCTAAGGAAACAGAGGTGTAGAGAAATCAATGCAGCTGGTCCAAGGACATTCTGGCAGACTAAAGATATCCACAAATTCTTTAATGCTCTCCCAATGAGAGGAGTTCCCTCCCCTTGAAACTCATGGGCTCTGTGTCTGCTTTCACTACTATAATATGGCAAGAGTAACACTTTGACATTGGGTCCAGGCTTTAAGGATTTGGCAGCTTCCATTTCCTGTCTCTTGGAGCACTTGCTCTTGGAGTCCTGAGACACATGGAAAAGTCTGATGACCTTGAGGTCATCATGCTGAAAGGAGGCTGAAGGGAGCCAAGTGGAAGGGCCATGTACAGAAGGACTGATGCTCGATGAGCCCCCAGTTGTCGTGGCTGCAGCTCTCAGCTCTTCAGGTCATCACAGTTGACCATTATTCTGCTGTGCCATCAGAATTCCTGATTCACAGATTCATGAGTAAAATAAATGATTAATTTAAACCACAGAGTATTGGGGTCATTTGTTACATAACAGCAGATAAGCAGAACAGTCAGACAGCTATTATGTATACAACCCAAGTGGATTTAACCCAAGTGACCTGGCTCCAAAGTTCATGTGCTTAACAAGTATTCTGTAAAGTATATATGTTACCCAGGATATTGTGCTATTTTAGTTCAAATAGCAACTCTCCCACCTCTGCAATACACTGCATGGACTTTTTCCTTAGGCTGCTTTATTCTCCTTCAAAACCCAACCACCAACTGACGTCTTGTGTCCTGTGTTCATGCTGGTATAGTGTCCATTTCTCTACCCTCCCCCACTCGAATGGATGATACAGAGGTTTGCCTGAGCTGTTGACTGCTATATCCCTAGCACCTAGAATAGTGCCAGGCATGAAGCAGACACTAAATATTTTTGATTGAATTAATAAATGGTAGAAATATTTCCTTTTAAATGTTGAGTGAAATGGGAAATGCCTTTTGCATCAGTCACTTGAGACATTCTGTGTAGCTATTCTGGTTTACTCTTCAGCAGGGAGTAAGGGAAAGGTCAGAAAGAGAGGGCCTTGTGAATAAAACGGATGATATATTAACCTTATAAGACAATTACCTGAGTCTCAGCCAGGCTAGGAAAAGCAAGAATGGCAAACAATAAAAAAGCAATTGTGACGAGCTGCATGTTATTGAAGACGATATTTTTCCTGGCAGTAAGTCTGATAGTGAAATCCGCAGTGGGGATGTGCAGCAGAGTGCCATCCCGTAGAAGTAAGTTACTCCCTGGGGGTGGCTCAAATATGACACCATTCCTCTAGGAAGAATTTGAGTAATGACAGGATGGCCTCCAAGAGTTCCCTTGGCTGGAATAATTAAATAGGTTAAACGAAATTGAGTAAGAAAAATTAGGAAACTAGTCTTTTCTAGAAACCCTAGAGCAAAGACTGACCTCTTAGATTCTAGCGAGGTATTAGGAAAATAAATCTAAATGATAGTTACCTATAACACATGGTAAGTTGAAAGTATGATGTAAATGAGGACTTATTATTACAGAATAACTATGAAGGGGATTTTGTAAGTGACTTAAGGTAAATGAACTGTTCAATGTGGAGATGGTGACAAGTTGGGAAATGCCTACAAATAGAGCCTCTCAGTCAAGGGCTTGCTGTCTGTTTTGTGTGTTAGTCATTCTGGTTTCCAGAAGAAAGAGTTAAGCCTGAATGATATATGAGATTTAACACTTTAGTGAATGATAACAAGACAAAAAAGTGATCTTACTGAGAAGTTATCAGCTTCTAAATCAATAGAGGGGGCTGAAATTAGACCAAAACTAAATATATTCAGATAGGTGTGCTGCACTGGGAACTGGGAAGCTGCTCTCCATATGGCGTGGGTGAGTATTAAGCTCCCTCAGGAAATTTAAACAATTCTCTGTGGGCACATAACTCACGTTTCATGGTGTGAATTCTAGAATTGTTTTCAAAAATTGGCACATAAAACCAAAGCTGTAGCAGTAGTCTAAAATAAGGAGAAGAGTCACTTCCTCTAAACATAAATATCCAGTTCAATATTTATGAGAAAAGAGAAGTTGGGTGACCAAAAATCTAAAGGTTATATTTTTTACTTAATGAATTGAATTATTTTTTTTCTAATTACAGAAGTTATATCAGATAAAATGGTAATCATGAAGTATAGTTCACAAAAAGTGCCACGTGTTTACAAATTCTATGGTCTGGATAAGCACTGATGAAATATAAATGTCAGTGAATTGGGCCAAGAATTGAGAATTGATTTGCTAGAGAGCCACTTTGGCCATATTTGTTTATTTACTGCCATCAGAGTGTCTTAAAAACCCTGATCCTCTTTCATTTATATCATTGTTTTATTTAATCTCCAAAAGACAGGGGCCAATGCAAATGTTTTTAAAATGAAGGTAGGGAAATTCTAACATAATTGTTGTGCATATGGTTCCATAAGTATTTTAAAACATTGTGATTTGTGGTGTGTGTGTGTGTGTTTTTTAAAGATTTTATGTATTTATTTGACAGAGAGATCACAAGTAGGCAGAGAGGCAGGCAGAGAGAGAGGAGGAAGCAGGCTCCCTGCAGCAGAGAGCCTGATGCGGGGGCTCAATCCTGGGGCTCAGTCCCAGGGCCCTGGGATCATGACCTGAGCTGAAGGCAGCCACTTAACCAACTGAGCCACCGAGGCACCCCGGTGTTTTATTATTTTACTGGAATATTGGCATATAATTGAAATTATTTTACATATTCTTATATTCTTATTCTTCACTGATTAGTGGTTGTTGCTACTGTCCCAAAATGAAACAAAAAGCCTATTAAAAAAGAAATTTGTTCCATTTGCATTCGTAGTATGAACAATGATGACTCAGTTCATTCCGGGTGTTATTTATTAGTCCACTAAGCATTTGTGCCTGGATAAGGATAATAAACATTAACTATTTTGCTTTACTTGTTTCAACTCATTTGATTCTTATATCAACTTACCCCTATTTCACAGATAGGAAAATAGAGGTATGGAGATGTTGGGTAACTTTGCTGAAGTTGGGAGTTAGTAAGTGACAGAGGTGGGATTAGAATACAAGGAGTTTGATTTGTAACCCAGTCTGTGCTCACAAGCGCTAGGCTATGATGCTTCTCAAAGACTGCATGTGGTAACTTCGCATTTTGCCTTGCAAGTCTTTCAGCTGAATTAGTATATCAGTGTTGAAATAGTATCAGTTCATTTCTTAAAGAGTAAAGACGTTTTCTTTCTCTTATGCTCTTGATGCAAAGAATACCAGAATTAGAATTTTATGGCTCGTTCGGAAGTGACTTGTAAGAAATACATTTCTTTAGGTTGATACGGTATCAGTAGTGGTGGCTGGGTTGGGGGGAGGGAGAACAGGGGAAAGATGGCTTAACCATAGCAGTTTGTCAGAAAGGCAGTGACTCAAAGTGACATTTTAGAGTGTCACAGAAGAGTTCATATGTACTGCTACCTATAGTGAGTGTTATAGGAAGAAAAGTAAATAGGCAGATTGTGAAGCCTGTGTTGTTTTATGTAGTTGTAACGAATATGGATAAACTAAAATATTACTGCCATTTTGCAGATGGAGAAATTGAGGAGCAGAACGTGCTTTAAGATATTAAAAGAAATTAGAAGCTGAGCCAGTTTGAGAAACAAAAATTTAGAATTATATAAATTTAGAACTTGAGAGATTATAGTACCCAACTATCTCATGTTGTAAGATGGGAAGATGAGGCTTGATGGTTTTCTAGGTTTTCTTTTGAATGTATTTGTGTATTTATATACCTTACCTTGTTCCCCCAAACCCACGAATATAAGTACAGTACATAAGGGCTTTTATGAGCAAGGAAATTATGGTAAAGAGAAAATAAAAGAACAATAAGCTGTAATGTCAGGTGAAGTTAGAACACAAAATGCATGTTGGGAGTTCCCAGACATTGTTGGAGGGCAATTTGGCTTTCAAATTTCTAGCAGAAACACTAAGACAAAAATATAAGCCACAGTGTCCATGAGATAAAACATCAGTTTTTGAGAATTATTCCTGGTTCTGAGCCCATAGAGAATTTATTCTAAAGGACTATGTAAAGAGGGTTATGTTTATAAAATAAGCAATATCCTCAACAATAAATACCATAAGCTTTATAGGACTGTTCCTTTACCATCATTTTGTGCAGGCTTTTGGCAGAATAAATCAGCACAATGTAGCAGGAGAATTTTATGAGCAGCTAAAGCAATGCAGGCCACATATGAAGGTGTCCCGATGTTCCCTTAAGGATTAATTTTCAAGTTTTTGAAGACATACAGATAACATATAATTCAGAAAGTTCTGCAGAATACCTATTTCTTCCAATCAGGCTTTTAACTAAGTACTGAGTAGCACTGAGTTTGGCATTATCCTCTGAAGTAAGTGTTGGGAGGTAGTCTGTGTTCTGGTTAAATGCACACCCACATACCTCTAAGCATCAGAGTTCTCTGAACTGAGGGAAGGCTTGCCACACTGTAGGGGCTC
Organism: Ailurus styani; assembly: GCA_002007465.1. NCBI lineage: Eukaryota > Metazoa > Chordata > Mammalia > Carnivora > Ailuridae > Ailurus > Ailurus styani. The sequence goes on from LNAC01001613.1 coordinate 31,040, forward strand.
TTGTATTCTCCTTTGCAAATATCTTCCCCAGTATAATATTTATACCTTATCTTGTTAATAATGTATTTTTCCATGTAGCATTATGGATTTGCATGTGTTAGAGTAGGAGGCCACTCAAACTCCTTGGAGCGATGAATTGAGCAAGTACTGAAGAGAAAGCCAAGATTTCTCCTAAAAATAATTTTAAGTCTATTCCAGCTCATGAACAGATGGGTGACCGAGGCCCTCAAAACATGGCCACAAGAATTTTAGTTTGGAACAATTTCAAAGTGGGTGTTAACAAATGCCCATCATGGCCATAAAAATAAACCTCAGGAAGGGATTCATAGAGCATCTAAACATTGAGCAATGTAATTTCCTACAGAATGCTCCTAGATCAAATAATAAAAAAATATACCCCTAATGCCTGAATGAAGTGTGACCATCTATAACCATGTAGAGATCCCCAGGAATGCACCTATCGTGATCATGTAGCCTGGTGGACTGGAGAGGCCTGGATAATGCCTGTTGTCCTGGCATGATTCCTCATAATACCTCTTTTATTGTGAAAAGTGTTCTGGCTCCTTTGGTGCTTTTTGGAAACATCTGTAATTATAGAAGATGTTTACTGAAAATCTTATGCTAATGTTAAGCATTTTTATAGAAATGTTGCTTTCATGTTTCTTACTGGTTCTGCCTCCTGAATTTAGGGAGATGATGAAATGAAAATGATCATTAAAAATCTTTTAAAATAATGCAACTTTTCATTTTACCATAATTTTGAACATCTTTAATTTGTGTGTGTGTGTGCGTGTGCATGCACCTGCGTGTGTATTGTACTCATTGTAAACTTTGGAAGCATTTCAGTGTTGTAAAGATTTGCTGCCATTGTAAAGGCCCTGGAATTGCCCATTTGTCTTTGAAGATGTAATTAAAGCAATGAAGTACTTCCATTGGAAGACTTGTGTTGACCTTATAATGGTGTGTTAATCCTCGAAGTGTTAAATAAAAGTGTAACTTCTGGCACACATACCATGACATATTCTGGATAAATTATATGATCCCACTACTTTTACCTGATTCTTCATTTAGGAAGTCAATGCCAAGGAGAGGCACATACAAGCTGTAATCATACACCATTTTTTATTGAAGTATAATTAACATAGAGTATTACATTAGTTTCAAGTATACAAAATAATGCTTCAACAATTCTGCACATTTCTCAGTGTTCATTTTTAATGATGGCCATTGGTAAAATAGTGATCTGCCATACCCTGCATAGAATACTTACCTAAGAAACCAAGGCTTCCAATTTATTGATGAGAGGTTGCCATACATTTGAAATAACCATTAAGGAATTTGTGGACCGAAGGGGTAGCTCTTTTTTTAATTTTTTTTAAGATTTTATTTATTTATTTGACAAGGGAGAGAGATTAGAAGTAGGCAGAGAGGCAGGCAGAGGGAGAGGAGGAAGCAGGCTCCCTGCTGAGCAGAGAGCCTGATGCGGGGCTTGATCCCAGGACCCTGAGATCATGACCTGAGCAGAAGGCAGGGGTTTTAACCCACTGAGCCACCCAGGCACCCCAGGGGTAGCTCTTTAAAACAGTAAATGGATGACATCCTGAGTACTACTAGATCATGTATATATATTTGAGGAAGAATTTGAGCCCATAGCTTGGCGTGTTCCTTGAGCAATTCTGAAGTAAAGAAATCTTCCCCCAAGAAGTAGCTTTATATAGACTGAACTTTTAAAAATAATCAACAGTACAATATGAGGAAGTACTGTCCTAATACAATCTTAGAGGTAGCTGGCTTCACAAAATTCAAAGCTATTGACCTTGATTTGTCCAGCTGGGACAAGTATACATCCTAAGGATCAACCTGAATCTGAATTTGAATAACCTCTTTCACCAAATTTATGCTCTAGTAACTTGTTTCACATTAAGTTCTATTGTTATGGCTAGGGGCCAAAGTCAGGCCCTTTGGCAAGGATTTATTTACCCAAGTTCTTTCAAGGCACAGAGATTTAAAATTAGAGACAGAAGTCCTGATTCCCAAGTGTTATGACTCAGTATCCTTGTACAGATGCTAATAAAACTATAATTGTGAATGTGCTAAAATGTGAAGCAATGCATTTGATTTGAATTCTTCCCACTGGTAGGGAAACTACTTGTAATTACTTTCCAAGGACCTTCAGCATCTGTACAAGACATTCTACTGAGGTAGAATTGATCATCCCTGTTTTATGTGCCCACCGAATCTTCCACTTATATCTGTTATTTGTATCTGCCATGGTCACACGTTAAAGTATTTGTATATCCATTTCCTATCAGACTTTGAATTCAACAATAGCAAGGACTGTGACTTATTTGCCGGTGCTTTAGCAATGCTTAGCACAGGGTCTGTGTTGAATAAATGGATGCGTTTTATCCATTTCTCTAACATATTTAAGTAGCATTTTTTTAAGTCTAAAAAATTATGTGACAGACATCTACCACTCATATTTACTACATATTAGTTTTTCATTTTGCTTCAGATAATTTTATTTTTAAGGAAATAAAAGGTTACAGTTATAACGAAGTCTCCTTTCTCCATCCCATTGGGCTATCTTCCCAGAGATAACCATGTCCTGAAGTTGATTGTGCCATTTCTTTCTTTTTTTTTTTTTTTAAAGATTTTATTTATTTATTTGACACAGAGAGAGAGGGCACAAGTAGGCGGAGAGGCAGGCAGAGGGAGAGGGGGAAGCAGGCTCCCTGCTGAGCAGAGAGCCCGATGTGGGGCTTGATCCCAGGACCCTGAGATCATGACCTGAGCCAAAGGCAGAGGCTTAACCCACTGAGCCACCCAGGCGCCCCAATTGTGTCATTTCTGACACATATTTTTCTTCTTTATTCATAAGCCTGTGAAAAAACAGCATTGTTCAAAGTGTTTTTAAATTTTACATGAGTGATAGCCTATAAATCTTTTTTACAGCTTGCCTTAGTAATTTGATATTTTGTTTTCAGTTTTCATCTATATTGATACATATAGATGTAATTCTTTCATACTAACCACTGTATTCTATGATGTGATTCCACCATGGCTTATTTATCTATTCCAGTATTGGTGGAAATATTAAGGTTGTTTTCAGATTTTTCCCCAGTCATGAAACATGCAGCAATAAATATTCTGGTACACATCTTATTGAGTACATATGTATTTGTAAGGTATATAAATATTAAATGGAGTTTTGGATTTTCTGGCTACTCACATTGTTAGCTTTCTAATATGGTAGTAATTTACACCACCACCAGCAGTGTATGTCTCTTCTTATTTCTCCATCTCACCATTCTTGGATAATCCAACTAAATTTTTGTTAGTATGAGAGATGTGAAACGTCTCATTGAGAATTAGTGAGATTGAAAATCTTTTCATTTGTTTATTATACATTCATATTTCCTCTTCTGTGAATTGCCTGTTTATGATCTTTTCCCATTTTTCTTTTCTTTTTTTTTTTTAAAGATTTTATTTATTTGAGAGATAGAGAGAGAGAGCGAGCACAAATGGCAGGGTGAGGGGCAGAGGGAGAAGCAGGCTCATCACTGAGCAGGGTGCCCTGCAGGGCTCCATCCAGGGTCTCTGGGATCATGACCTGAGCCTAAGGCAGATGCAAACCCACTGAGCCACCCAGGCGCCCCTCCCATTTTTCTATTGAGTTGTCTTTTATTATTGAGTTTTAGGTATTTATTTATGTATTCTTGATCTAAATTTATTGTCAGTTACATGAGTTGGAAACATATTTCCTAATCTGTAGCTTATATTGTAACTTTAATGGATCATTTGTCAGACGGGGATTTTAATGGAGTTAAATTGCTTAGAGTTTTCCTTTATTTTGGGGGCATTTTTGTGCCTTGATTAAGACAATCTTTCAAACATAGAGACAATGCATATTGTCTTCCAGAGCTTTTAAAGTTTTTCTTTTTATACTTGTGCCTTTAATAAATTTGAAACTAATTTTCAGCATGAAATGATCTAGTTTTATTTTTTTATACAGATAGCATTTTTTTTCACTGCACCATCCTCCCTTCACTGATTTGAAAGTCACATATCATACAGCAAGGTTTCATATAAATGTAGATCTGTTTTAGCTCTTGATTCTTTTCTACTTGCTTATTTGTATATCCCTGCCCCAAAGCCTTTCTAGATTTGATAATTTTAACTTTTTCAATATGTTATGCTTCTCTGATAAGGCAAGTTCCTTCTCTTATATTCTTTCAAATTACCTTGACTATTTTTGGCCTCTTGTTCTTTAACATGGATTTTAGGATTATCTTTTCAAAATCAATGAAAAGCACTGCCATGGTTTGGAAAGGATTACACTAAATTTATGAACTAATTCTAGAGGAATTATTATATGGAATTTCCATATCTGTGACCACATTCTATTTATTAATTTAGTTTCTACTTTTAATACAATTTTATAATTTTTTGTTTCATAAAGGTCTAGAATATCTTATGTGGGATTTATTTATAATTGTCTTATAATATTTGTTAGTAGTATGTGAGAATCCTTAAAAGTTAAATTTTCTAATTAGTTGTTTATAATGTATAACAATTCTGTTTATCCAGAATAAGTAAATTCATAGAGACGGAAGGCAGTTAGGTGGCTGCCAGGAGATGAGGTGAAGAAAAATGGGAAGTGACTGCTTATTGGATATGAGGTTGTTTTGGGGTTTTATGAAAATGTTTTAGAACTTAGGTGGTGATTGCACAAAATTGTGAAAGTACTAAATGCCTCTGAATTGCACACATTAAATTGGTTAATTTTATGTCACGTGAATTTCACCTCAACTAAAAAACAATATACCCAATATTAAATATTTATTAAGTTCTAAAACATTTTTGTCATCTCAAGAGAAAGCCTCTTACACAATTAGCTGTCACTTCCCATCTTCCCTTTACCTCATCCCATGGCAACGACCTGTTTGCTTTCTGTCTCTATGAATTCACTTATTCTAGATATTTCTTATAAATGGAAGTATCTAATATGTGACTTTCTGCGTGTGGCTGCTTTCACTTAGTATGTTTCAAGGTTTATCCATGTTGTAGCATGTATCAGTACTGCATTCTTTTTTATGGCTGAATAATTCCTTTGTATGTATATATCATATTTTTTCTATACTCATCCCTTGATGGACATTTATCATATTTCTATCTTTTGTTTATTGTGAACTGTGCTGCTATGAACATTTGTTTACCAGTATTTGTTTGAGTGTCTGTTTCCAGTTCTTTTGGATACATAGCTAGGAGTGGAACTGTGGATCATAGGGTAATTCTGTTTGACTTTTGGAGGAATTGCCAAAGTGTTTTCCAGGCTCGATGCACCATTCTACATTTCCAGCAGCATGTATGAGGGTTCCAACTTTCCACAACTTATTGTTACTGTTTTAATTATAGTCCTTCTGGTGGATATGAAATAAATGATACCTTACTGTGGTTTTGATTTGCACTTCCCTAATGACTAATGATGTGGAGCATATTTTCATGTGCTTGGCCATTTTTATATATCTTTGGGGAGAAGCCTATTCAGATTCTTTGCCCATTTTTAAATTGGTTTGTCTTCATATATTCTGGATACTAGACCCTTATTAGATATATGATTTGCAAGTAAGTATTTTCTCCTAGTCTATAGGTTGTCTTTTCACTTTGAGTGTCCTTTGATACACAAAAGTTTTTTTAATTTTAATGAAGCTTAGTTTATCTATTTTTTTCTGTTGTTGCTTACATTTTTGGTGGCATATCTAATAATCCATTGCCAAAACTAAGGTCATAAAGATTTACCCCTACGTTTTCTTCTAAAAGATTTATAGTTTTAGGCCTTACATGTACTCTTGCTTTAGCTGTTGATTTATTAAATTTATTCTACAGATGAGATGACTTGATGTGGTTTATCAATCTGTTTCTCTTTTAAAGTATTATCTTTTGTTTAACTACTATGTTTAGCTTTAATTTTAATGGCAAATTTCCTTTCCTAAAATTTATATATACCTTTTTTCCATAGCATGCTTGCTTCTTTAATAATATTTCCTATTCCATATTAAATATCCTTATTTTATTTTAAATGTAATTATTTTAGAGTATTTGCTGATTAGTATATTACATAAACTTCTTGGTTGTGCTAATCCTCTTGGTTTTTGTGTCTGCTAACCCTCATAGTAAATTCTTTCCTTGAGTAGTTTATGATTTTTGCATTGTGAATTTTTCCAAGCATAGTTATTATTTTTCATCAATCCTGAGGGTTGTGAAAGTGTTTTCCAGAGCAGTCTTATTTGTGCTTAGATGAATGTATGAAGAGTCTCAGCAGTATAGGGCCATTTCTTAAAATTAATTTCTTGGTTGAGGATTCTCACACCATTTACGATACCTCCTAAGGTGTCAATTCAGATTTGATATCTTATCTATCTATCTTTGCTCAGAGTCTTGCACAGACATTCACTTCTTTACATGATGTGGTTTTCTAGTCCCCTCTGGGGGTCCATACTCTCTAGGATACTAGATTTTGGTAAATGATATCAGTCAGCATATTTTACAGCTTTGAGGCAATTGTCTTCTCTTTAGTTTTGTGTTAAAGTCCTAACTCCTTGCTCATAGAGTCTGTATCATCATCTGATATCCCCCTGAGCCGTCAAAGTTCCCTCCCACAGCTTTACGCTCCTGACTTTAAGTTACTCTTCATTTCTGCTGCTTGAGGATTTTATTCACTTATTTAATAGATTTTTATCAAGCATCTACAACATGTCAACTGCTGTTCTAGAACTTGAGTTATCTCTATGAATACTTAGACATATTTCTATCTTGACAAGTTTATATTCTAGCGGTAGACAGATTAAAAAGTAAACATGTAATAAAAAAGTAAATTATATAGAATCTTAAAAAGTGATAACTGATATGGGGGGGGGGGGAGAAGAGCCAGATAAAAGGATTGGGAAGGGTGAAAGAAGATAGGCAAAGTGGAATATGAAGTAGTGTTTTAGGGGTAAGCTTCATAGGTAAAATTTGAGCAAAAGTTTAATGCAAATGATGTGAGCCAAGCAGCTTTCTAGAGGAAGAGCATTTCAGTTGGATGAAACAGCAAAGTAAAGCCCTCCATATGTGAGGGAGATGCTTCATGCATCCTAGAAGTTAAGTGGATGCCAGCATCACTAGAGCTGATTAGTTAAGAGGATGTATCCAAGGAGATGAGACCAAAGAGACAAGGGGAGAGGACAGATCATATAGAGCTTGAAAGCTCTTGTAAAGACTCTGGCTTTTAGCTTGAGTTGTGAAAAGAGTAGCAACGATCTGATTTAGGTTCTAAGAAGATTGCATTAGCTATGTGTTGAGAATAGATTGTAGGGGTTAAGGGTAGGTGTAGGGAGATCTGTTGGGAGGGTACTGAAGCAATCTGGGAACAAGATGGTGAAACCTAACCAGCACAGTAGCTGAAGGAGTAAGAAGGAACAAGCAGCAGTTTCCTGAAGGATTGGATATGGGCTAGGAGAGAAAAGAAAAATAAAAGAGTTAAAAGCAACTCTTTTCTTTCAGCTCAACTATATATGTATAATATGCATTATCATTATTTTCTTAAATCTAGCATTCCTCTTTGATCTTAGGGGCAGAGTAGTCCTGTGTTACTTCAGCTAACTATATTCTGGGACTGGAAGCCAATGAAGTGAGTTTTACAAATGTCATCTTCTGTTTAAATGTACCTTTAAACATTTTGTTGTATATTCTTAGAAGTTTTGGAAAGTCCAAGCTCTTTAAAGTAAGTCTCTGGGAGAGCTGAGTTGTTTGATCCTTTTGAGATGCAGCTGAGGATGAACTCACTGCAAATGAATGGGAACAACAGCAGGTAGCTCTGTGATGAGAAGTGTTCTTAATCCCTTAGATACTTCCTGGCAAAGAAACAAGTATTTGGACAAAAATATAGGCAGGGTTTTCATCTTGATGATTGGCATAATGCAGATATAGGGATTTTCTTTTCCTTTGATTTTCTTTCAATAAAAGGAAAAAAAGGCTAAAAAGACTTTCTTTAAAAAAAAAAGACTTTCTTTCATTAGATAACAGAGTTCTTTTCACTTGAGAGAATCAGCAAAATATTCCATGGCAATAGGAAAACCAAATGGTTTGGCTCAAGAGACCATCACTAAGGCACTACCCAATGGAAAAACAAAATTGAAATCTTTTATAGAGTTTGTCTTGAAAAATTCAAGAAAATTCATACTTACAACCTAAAGTGGATGAAGGAAAATGATTATTACTTCCACAATATTCACTTCCTTTCTGTTTGAGAAATCCATTTCGGTTATTGTGGAATGTTAATGTTAGCAGAGTAAAATTGTGGGCATGGTAGCAGATAGACACCTCTTCATGAGAAGCGTGCAGTGACCACCCTTTCCTGCAAACATTAAGTAAACATTGATTCTCTTACTGTGGTTTCCAGGGCTTGTCCTTGTTCTGTTTCCCTATTGCACTTGAAATGAAAAGGGATCAAGGCAGGGGAACTTCTTTTTCAGATTGTTGCTTATTTCAAAGGGATGACAAATAATGTAATATTTACCCAAAATAGTTATTCTTCTCAATTCTCTGAGGGTGACTAAAATTTACTGTTTATTTAAAAAATAATTTTGATCTCTATAGTGCCTATAAATACCCCATTAATATCTTCTTATTTTCCCTTAAGGACACTGGCTCCCAAACTTTACCTTGGGTCCACCCCCAGAATTCTGATTCAGTTGTTTTGGGTGGAGCTCCAGATTTACATTTCTAACAAATTCCCAGTGGGTGTGGGTACAGGTGTTACCAGGTGGTAGATTGTGGTTTCCTCAGTCCTTGTCTTCTCCAAGGAAGGAATTCAGTTGAGAGACTCTAAAGAGAGTTAAAGTAGCAAGGTTTTGTTTTGTTTTGTTTTGTTTTGTTTTAATTTAGCAAAGAGTGACAGTACACCCCAGAGACAGAGGAGCAGGCTTACCCAAGGATAGGTAGCAGTGCACTGAGTTTCTCACTGTGTTCTTTTATGGGGGTTTGTTTGGTCTCCTTTCTCTCATCTCGTTATTATCACCCTCCCCTTGGATCCACCTTGGTTTCCTCCCCTCTAACCTTTTGCCCAAGTTTATGTTAGTTATCTTTCCATGAGCACCTAGCCACAACCCATGGGGTGGGGGATTGAGGAGCAAACTGTAATGCAAATAGTATTATAATGATATTATAATAGCTTGGGGTTTCTAGTGGACAAGGTCTTTCTTAAGTGCACATGGTCTGAAGTTGGGGCAGTCCAATAGCTCATATCTTCTGCTTTATCAATTGTATTAAGCTGCAAAAGGGGTTGGTCTAGGGGAGATGGGGTGGTTTCTGGGTGGAAACCAGGTGGGGCAATTGTCCACCTGGCATCCTCCTTTCACCCCTCCTGCTCATGTCTATCTAACTACCTACTCTAACACAGGAACCATCATCCTTTGACTGCCTCAAGTCAGTGGTTTTCAAGCTTGACTGTACCTTTAGTACCTTGGAGAGCTTTCAGAAATTCCAAGTAACTGACTGCACCCCAGGCCAATTAAATCAGAATTCTGGGGTGTGTTGGGGGTGAGTCCTGGTATCAGAATTTTTAAAGCTATCCAGGTGATTCCAGTATGTGCACACATGTGGGACCTCTGCTTTAAGGTCTGCTGACTGACAGCTGGATGTCCTTGACATAACTATTACCATTAATCTGCCTGTGCACCTGGGATAGTTTCATCAGATCTCCATGAACTCCTCCCTGGAGTCAAAGACTCATGTGAAATGAGAAATAGGACAACATTATGCAAATGTAGAACTCTTATTATCAAACTTGCACAAACAATTTGACGTGTATGGTTTTAACAAAGAGTAGAAATTTCTCCATGTGTCACTTGGTGTGAAACTAAAAATTAATTATTGGAGCTGAATTTTGCACAATGGTATATAATGAAGAGGGAAAAGGTACTATTACTTTCAAAATATCTTTTTGGATTATGCTGAAACATTAGGTTGTAACCCAGGAGCGAAAAATCAACTTTTGTGAATATTTAGACTGTTTTATGGAGAACCAACTTAAAATGGGCCAATTGACTATAACCTGATTTTATTTAAGCATCGGCATTAGGTTTCTGTTTCTTTGTCATTGTTGAAGTCACCAGAAACATTCTCATCAAAAATGCCCCCCTTGACATTGGCAGCTAATTGTAATATATAAAATTATAGATAAAAAAGTATAGTTAGATGAAACCATAGAATGCTTACAGACCATTCTGAAGATAAATTAGTCAAGGACTTACAAATCTTTTGATGACACACAGGACTTGAGTTTAAGAGAAACCCGGAGTTTATGCACTTGCTGTGTGACCTTGGATAATTCACTTAAACTTTTTGATGCTGAGTTTTTTATCTACAAATTGGGGTTAATGACACCTGCTAATGAGTACTACTGAGAGGATGAAGTAAGATAATTATATAACAGTGTTTGTTAAGTTGCAGAGCACTATATAAAATAATTATATTGTGTTCAAAATAAAACACATTAGTAGGAAGATTGTTTATTTTTCAGTAAATACAAACAAATTTCAGTGAATATTCACTAGACTGCAAGACTTTTGAGGGTAGGGGTTATACACTTATATTTGTATACTCACTATGTAGCACAGAGCTTGGGACACAGGAAAAGCTCAATTAATGATCGCTGAGTAAATCACCATCTAGACATTTTAGCTTGGTCCATTTTATAACCAGTAGCTCAGGTTTGCATAAAAACAAGGTAGTAAGCTAGGAAACAAAACTTTTGATTGTGTGAGTATAACTGATTTCTGAGGATTCAAGTTCTACCTTTTTCCTCATTAGCACCAGAATCTAACCTCCTCAGTTAATGGGGTCAGACACAAATTTATACATGTATAAGCTACCTCTTTCCCCTTTGAGCTCTGAGCACTCCTAATTTAAGAGCCAAATAGCCAGTACAGCCAGTTTTATGTTATCAGAGGGGTTGGTAGTTGACACATTTCATTTTTCCTGTGGCCTAAGCTGCTTTTCTGTAATAAATTAGTCATTGGGTGGGGAATTACTAATCCTTTAGGCCATATAATTGAGAACATGCACAAAATGAACACCTAAAAATTCAAGAGCTATTAATTCTTTGTGAAGCATTCATTTTCTATAGCACCTGGAAGATATTCTGGAACCAGAGAAAGACCCCTCGTTGTTATCACTTTGGTGTTTGTCTTTATGATACTGAAAGCAAAAATGTGGGTGTTGGGGGGTGAAGGCAGATTAAGCTGAGTCATATATTTCTAGGCACGTATGGGGATGGATAGAGTAGGGTTACAGAAGCCAATTTATTAAATTGGAAATACGGAATCTTATTATTAATTTATCAAAGGTCTGTTATCAAATTAAGATCAAGGAATCTTAAAAGCAGATTAGTCATCCCAAAGGAAAGGAAATTGAGGGAGTGTAAGTTGGGTGTAAGAATAATTTAGCGATCACTTGAAAGGTTGGGAGATTTTATGTATGACCCATTTTCTGGTATTCCTAGTCTAGGTTTATTATCAGCTGGATTGTGTACCCTCCCCTTCTCCCCAGCCACATTCATATGTTGAAGACCTAACCCCCATCGTGACTACATTTGGAGATAGGGCCTTTAAAGAGGTAATTAAAGTTAAAAGAAGTCATAAAGGTGGGACCATAATCCCACAGGACTGCTGTCTTTATAGGAATGCTGCACAAGAAAAAGGCCTTGTATAGACACAGTAAGGAGGTATTGTCTCAAACTGAAGAGAGAAATCTTACCAGAGACCAACTCTACTGGCACCTTGATCTTAGACTTTTAGAGTCCTAAACTATATATATATATATATATTTCTGTTGTTTAAGCTACCCAGTCAGTGGCATTTTCATATGGCAGCCCCAGAAGACTAATCTTAGTCTGTTCATGCTGCTATAACAAAAATACCATAGACTGGCTCGCTTAAACAGCAGACGTTTATTTCTCACAGTTCTGGAGACTGGGAAGTCCAAGATCAAGGCATCAGGAGATTCTGTATTTTATGACGGCCTGCTTCTTGGTTTATATATGGCAGTCTTGCTGTGTCCTCACATGGCAGAAGGGCTGAGAGGGCTCTCTGGTGTATCTTTTATAAAAGCACTCATCCCATTCATGAGAACTCTACCTTCATGGTCTAATCACCCCATGAAGGCCTCACTTCCTAATACAATCACATTGGGGGTTAGGATTTCAGCACATGAGTTTTGAGGGGACACAAATATTCAGTCCATTATAAAGGCTATTATGGGTTTGTATTTGATCTCTAGAGAAAAAGGGGTAGTTGTAAGAGAAAGGAGAAAAAAGAGGTATATTTAAAAATTCTCTAACAGATGCTAACAGAAGATAGCACAAAAATGGGGATGAGAAGAATTCCTCAGGGGTGTCTGGGTGGCTCAGTCAGTTAAGCAACGGCTTTCAGCTCAGGCCATGATCTCAGGGTCCTGGGATTGAGTCCTGCATTGGCTTCCGGCTCAGTGGGAAGCCTGCTTCTCCCTCTCCCTCTGCCAATCCCCCTGCTTGTGCATACATGCACTTGCTCTCTCTCTCTCTCTCTCTCTCTCTCTGTCAAATAAGTAAAACAAAAATCTGAAAAAAAGAGAGAAGAATTCCTCACTTTCTAGTCAGAGCAGCTTCAAAACCAAAATGATCCCATTGGCATTAATGGGGAGAGTACCAGGGGCAGCACCAGGAACCAGCACATCAGAATGCCCTGGCACATTGAAATCTCCATGCAGTTAAGCTTAGCACAACTCAGTTTATGTGGGTACTGGTTGTAGATCAACCAGCACCAATGGGATGGCTGCAACAGGGGAGGCCTTTGTTGTTACTCACAGAGACAGGGACCCAAACCCAAGAGAGAAAGGAGAACATGAGTAATTAAGAATTAATTAGGAGGTGGTTCAAGATGTCAGCATAGGAAGATTCTGAAGTCACCTCCTCCTATGAACACAAAAAACTTACAGCTACATATGGAACAATTCCCTCTGAAAAAGACTTGAAAATTAGTTGAACAGCTCCTCCTTAACAAAGGATAAAAGTCATAAAAAAGAGACACATGAAGATGGATAGGAGAGGCAGAGATGAAGTCTCACCAACCTCCCACCACCCCTTTTGTGGCAACCCACAGTTGGGAGTGATATCACAAATACAAGAGAGGTGTTTCTGCCCCACATCAGGCACATCAACCCTTAGGACCCACACCAGAGGGACAAGCTCCCAAAACATCTGAAACCCAGGAGAACATAGGGAATGGATAGGCTCTCACAAAGGGCTCATGCATGAATTCACTAGCCCCAGGATCCAGTACAAAAATAGCAGTTTGAAAAGCACCCAGACAGCTTGTAAAGGAAATTCATTTTCTAACTTTAAATAGTCTGCCAGAGGGGCAGGAATCTATTGGGACACTCTCCAGGGACAGAGGCACTGATAGGCACCATTTTTACTTTCTCCCTCTACCTTGCTAGTGGTGGCATTAGCAGGAGCCATTTTTGCACTCTCCTCCTAACCTGCTAACAACAATGGGTGTGCCCACTCCAGCACTGCTCCTCTGGCCCCAGCAAAGCTGCCAGTTTTTACAACTGTTGCCAAGGGGATACCTCCAGACTCTCTGGTCTGGAGTTCATTGGGGTCTCCAATTGCTGTCCCACCGAACTGTATATATTTGCATACCTTAAAAGTGGCTGCCGGAGGGATTAGATTCCAATCAGCCCAAATCTAGGTGCTGACTGAGATCCTTCCCTCTGTAACACTTGGCACACAATTGAAACCTATCATAACTGAGACCTATCAAGAGTAAATCAGGCTGCTTAGATAATCAAAAATTTTGAGAGACAACCAAGAGGTTGGGCACATTTCAGTGATAAGATTTATCTCCTACACAGGACCACCCCTTCAAGACTAGGAGAGATAGCAGTTTTGCCTACTACATAGGGAAAAAAGCACAGAGTCAAGCAAAATGAAGAAACAAAGGAATCTATTCCATATGGGAGAACAAGATAAAAATACCAGAAAAAAACCTTAATGAAATGGAGATAGAATAGGTGACCTAGAAAAACAGTAGAACCTGAGACCTGAGAAAAACAGTAGAACAAAGCAGCAAAGAGAAAAAAAGAATAAAAAAAAATGAATCTAGCTTAAGCAACCTGTAGGACAACATCAAGTGAAATAACATTCACATTATAGAAGGTAGAGAGAAAGGGACAGGAAGTGTATTTGAAAAAATAATGGCTGAAATTTTACCTAATCTGGGGAATAAGTTCAGACATCCAGATTCAGGAAGCCTAGAGAGCTCCAAGTAAGATTAACTCAAAAGAGTTAATATCCAAAATATATGAAGAACTTACACAATTCAGCAGCAACAACAACAAAATAAATAATATGATTAAAATATGGACAGAGGACATGAATAGATATTTTTCCAAAGACGACATACAAATACCAACAGACATATGAAAAGACATTTAACATCACTAATCAGGGAAATGCAAATCAAAACCACAATGAGATACCATCTTATATCTGTAAGAATAGCTGGATTCAAAAAGTTGAGAAATAACAAGTGTTGGTGAGAATGTAGAGAAAAAGGAACCTTTGTACACTGTTGGTGAAAATGTAAATTGGTGCAGCCCACTGTGGAAAACAGTATGGAGGTTCCTTGAAAGATTAAAAATACAAATACCATATAATCCAGTAATTCCACCACTGGGTATTTCCCTAAAGAAAAAAACCTGCTAATTTGAAAAGATATATACACCCCTATTTTTATTGCAGTATTATTTATAATAACCAAGATACGGAAGCAACCCAAGTGTCCACAGCTGCATGAATGGGTAAAGAAGAAGAAGAAGAAGAAGAAGAAGAAGAAGATGATGATGATGATGATGATGTGTGTGTGTATGTAATATTACTCAGCTGTAAAAAAAGGATGATATCTTGTTATTGGCAACAACATGGATGGACCTAGAAAGCATTATGCTAAGTGAAATATTTCAAAGAAATACAGTATGATTTTACTTATATGTGGAATCTAAAAAAAAAAAAACTAAACAAAAAACAGAAAAAGATCAATCTATAAATAGAGAAAAAAACTGATGATTGCCAGGGTGGTGGGTTGAAGGGATGGCAAAAATGGGTGATGGCGAGATATAGGCTTCCAGTCATGGAATGAGTAAATCACAGAGATTAAAGGTACAGCATACAGAGTTATCAACAATGGTATTGTAATAATGTTGTGTGGTGACAAGTGGTAGTTATACTGTGGCAAGCATAGCATAACATATAGACTTGTTGAATCACTATGTTGTACACTTGAAATTAATGTAACATTATGTGTCACCTATACTTAAAAAAATGAACCTAAAGGGAATGACAAGACACATCATAAATAAAATGTCAAAAGTTAAAGATACAATCTTCAAAGCAGCAAGAGAAAAACAACTTGTTTTGTACAAGGGAACCCCCATAAGACTATGAGAAAATTTCTCAGGAGAAACTTTGCTGGCCAGAAGGATATAGCATGATATATTCAAAGTGCTGGTTGACAAATGCAAATTTCCAACCAAGATTACTGGAAACAGCAAGGTTATCATTCAGAATTGAAAAAGAGGTAAAGAGTTTTCCAGACAAGCAGAAGTTAAAGGAGTTTATCACCACTAAACTGGCCTTATACGAAATGTAAAAGGGAATTCTTTAGGCTGAAAGGAAAGGATACTAATTATTAACAAGAAAACACATGAAAGTAAAAGTCTCACTGGTAAAGGTAAAGATACAGTAAAGGAAGGGGACTAATCACTTATAAAGCTAGTATGAAGGTTATAAGACATAAGTAGTAAAAATAGCAACAATAATTAAAGAACACATTTAAAAAAGATGTAAAATGTGATATCAGAAACAAAACATAGTGGAAGAGTGAAAATGTAGAATTTTTGGGGTGTGTTCAAACTTAATTTACTATCAATTTCAAATAGATTTATATACATATATATATATAGGCTATTATATGTGAACCTTATGATAACCAAGAGCAAAAACCTATAGTAGAAACACAAGATATAATAAGAAAGGAATCTAAGCATAACACTATAGAAGGTCATCAAACCACAAGGGAAGAAAAGCAAGAGAAGAAAATAATAAAGGAACTACAAAATAGCCAGAAAATAATTAACAAAATGGCCTTATGCACATACTATCAATAGTTACTTTAAATGGAAATAGACTAAATTTTTCTAACCAAAAGGCAGAGTGGGTGAATAGATAAAAAACCAAAATCTATCTTTGTGCTGCCTACAAGAGACTCATTTCAGATGTAAGAACACACATAGACTGAAAGGAAAAGGATAGAAAAGATGTTTCTTGCAAATGGCAAAAGAAAGTTGAAGATAGCTATACTTACAACAGACATGATAGACTTTAAAACAAAGGCTGTAATAAAAGACAAAGATGGGCATTGTATAGTGATAAACCCAGAAAGAAAATAGAACATTTGTAAATATGTATGCAACCAACAAAGGAAAACCTAAACAAACAAAGCAGCAGACCTAAAGGGAGAAATTGACAGCAATTAATTAATATTATGTGCCTTTACTATCTCACTTACATCAATGGATAGATCATCCAGACAGAAAATCAATAGGAAACACTGACCTTAAATGATACATTAAACCAGATGGACATTAACAGATACGCTTATTCCATCCAAAAGCAGCAGAATACATATTCCTCTTAAGTGTACATGGAATATTCTCTGGGATAAATCTTATATTAGGCCACAAAACAAATCTCAATAAATTTAAGGAGGTTAATATCATATCAGGCATCTTTTCTGAACACAGAAATTTGAAACTAGAAGAAAAATATTGGAAAATCACAAGTTTGTGGAAATTAAACAGCACGTACTGAACAACTAATGGGTCAAATTGAAATAAAAAAAATTAAAAATACCTTGAGATAAATACAAATGGAAATATAACATACCAAAATCTATGGGGGGGGTGCAGCAAAAGTAGTTCTAAGAGGGAAGTTTATAGCATTACAGGCCTACCTCAAGCAATAAGAAAAATCCCAAATATACCATCTTACTTTATACCTAAAGGAATTTGAAAAAAACAAACAAAGCCCAAAGTTAGTAGAAGGAAAGAAATGATAAAGATCAGAGCAGAAATAAATGAAATAGAGACTAAAAAGACAGAAAAGTTCAATGAAACTAAGAGCTCATTCTTTGAAAAGATAAAACTGGCAAAGCTTTAGACTCATTAAGAAAAAAAAGCATTCAAATAAAATTAGAACTGAAAGAATTTACAACTGATAGAAGAGAAATATGAAGGATCATAAAAGACTACTAGGAAGAATTATAATTCTCATAAGAATTATAAGAGAAATAGTTAAATTCCCAGAAACATATAATTTTTTAAGACTGAATCATGAAAAGAAAATCTGAATAGATTGATTACTAGTTATGAGATTAAATAAGTAATTAAAAACCTCCCAACAAAAGTCCAGGACCAGATAGCTTCACTGGTGAATTCTACCAAATATTCAAAGATTTAATACCTATTCTCCTCAAACTTTTCCAAAAAATTGAAGAGGAGGGAACACAACCAAACTCATTTTATGAGGCCAGCATTATCCTGATAGCAAAACCAGAGAAGGATACCACAAAAAAAGGAAAATTACAGGCCAGTGTCAGTGATGAACATAGGTGCAAAAATCTTCCAGAAAATATTACCAAAATGAACTCAACAATACATTAGAAGGATCATATACCATTTTCAAGTGGGATTATTCCAGGGATGCGAGGATCCATAAATCAATCAACAGATACACTACATCAACAAAATGAAGGATAAAATGTATATGATCATCTCAGTAAATGCAGGAAGTGTTTGACAAAATTCTATATATATTTATGATGAAAACTCTCAATACAGTGGGTATAGAATGAATGTAACTCAACATAATAAAGGCCACATATGACAAATCCACAGCTAGTGTTGTATTCAAGAGTGAAAAAGTGAAATTTTTTTTCATTAAGATCAGAAACAAGACAAGGATCCCGCCCTTACCACTTTTTATCCCACATGGTGTTGGAACTCCTAGCCAGAGTAATCAGGTAGGAAAAAGAAATAAAAGGCATCTAAATTGGAACGGAAGAAGTAAAACTGTCACTATTTGCAGATAAAATGATTTTATATATAGAAAAGCCTAAAGATTCCACCCAAAACTTCCAGGATCTGTACACCAAAACCTATGAGCCACTGATGAATGAAATTGAAGAAGACACAAATAAATGGAAAGATATTTCATACTCATGGATTGGAAGAATTAATATTGTTAAAATGTCCATATTACCCAAAGAAGTCTACAGATTCAATACAGTCTTAATCAAAGTCCCAGTGACATTTCTCACTGAAATAGATCAAACAATCCTAAAATTTGTACACAACCACAAGACCTCAAATAGATAAAGCAATCTTGAGAAAGAAGAACAAAGCTGGAGACAATATACTCCTTGATTTCAAACTATATTACAAAGCTCTAGTAATGAAAACAGTATGGTATTGACATACACAGAAACATAAACCAATGGAACATAGGAGAAAGCCCAGGAATAAACCCATGCATATATGGTAAATAAATTTATGACAAAAGAGGCAGCAAAAAAAAAAAAGAGGCAGCAATATACAATGGGAAAAGGACAGTCTCTTCAATAAATGGTGTCATTGAAACTGGACAACCACATGAAGTGAATGGAACTGTACCATTAACACCTTAGAGCACATACAAAAATTAACTCGAAATAGATTTAATACTGAATGTAAGACCTGAAACCATAAAACTCCTAGAAGAAAACATTAGATGGTAAGACCCTTGGCATTGGTCTGGGCAATAATAGTTTGGACCTGACTCCCAAGGCAAGGGCAACAAAATAAAAAATAAACAAATGGGACTACACCAAACTAAAAAGTTTCCACTCCTTGAAGGAAACCATCAACAAAATGAAAAATATACTTACTGAATGGGAGCAGATTTTTGCAAATCATATATCCAGTAAGGAGTTAATATCCAAAATATATAAGGAACTCACACTACAAATCAATAAGGAAAAAGAAAGTTTGATTTAAAAATGGTCAGGAGGTTGGAATAGATATTTTTTTCCAAAGAAGATATACAAATCATCAATAGACACATGAAAAAATGCTCAATATCACTAATCATCAGGAAAATGTAAATCAAAACCTCATGAGATGTCACCTCACATCACCTCTGTCAGAATGGCTGTTATCAAAAAGGCAAAAAATAATAAGTGTTGCTGAGGATGTTGTGAGGATGAGAAAAAGAAACTTTCATGTGCTTTTGGTTGGAATGTAGATTGGTGCAACCAGTATGGAAAACAGTATGAGGGATCCTCAAGAAATTAAATATAGAACTACTCTAAAATCCAGCAATTCCACTTCTGGATATTTATTCAAAGAAAATGAAAACACTGATTTGAAAAGATAAGGCACCCCTATGTTCATGGCAACATTATTTATGATAGCCAAGACATGGAAACAACCTGAGTGTCCATAGATAGATGAATGGATAAATATGATGTGATATGTGTATATACATACATAATGGAATACTGCTCAGCCATAAATGATATCTTGCCATTTGTGACAACATGGATGGACCTTGAGGTTATTATGCTAAGTGAAATAAGTCAGACAGAAAATGAGAAATATAGTATGATTTCACTTATATGGGTAATCTAAAAAACAAAACAAATCAACAAATGAAACAAAACAAAACTCATAGATACAGAATACAGATTGGTTGCCAGAAAGCAGGGGGTAGGGGTATGTGTGAAATGGTTAAGGTGATCAAAACGTACAACCTTCCAGTTATAAAATAAGTAAATCATGGGGATATAATGTGCAGCATGGTGACTGTAGTCAATAATACTGTATTACATATTCGAAAGTTGCTAAGAGAATAGATACAAAGGTTATCATGAGAAAAATAATGTTTTCCAACTCTGTAAAGTGATGGAAAGTAACTAAACTTACTGTGGTAATCATTTTGCAGTACATACATAAATAGAATCATTTTGTTGTACACCTGAAACTACTATGATGTTATATGTCAATTATACTTCATGAAAAAAATTGTTTTTCCTGAACACATATGAGATACCTCCTGGAAACTCCCTAAAATAATTGAGAGATGAAGAAACTTTGACATTATTTTGAAGCCTTGTAGTAGTGAGTGTGAGTTTATTTCACTAACTTAATGGAACAATGTTATAGCACCTACAGAATGGCAATATTAAAATAAATGTAGAAACTGGCATCAGGAGGAAACTAATCTTTGTAAGATGCCTGTTAAATACTAGGCAGTGGGCTATTACGTGAGTTAGGTCTCATTTTTTGTATAATAATTCTTCAAGTTGGTACCATTGCCCTTATTTTTCATATGAGGAAATTGGGTCTCAGAGAGGTGATGGCGTTCATCCAGGCCCACCTAGGCAGTGTCTCCGAAAACTGGAGTACAAAGTAGATGTGTTTGACTCCAACATCCACATTTAACACACTGCTTGCTATTCATAACTTGTTAAAATATCTGAACTTTTTTGTTTTGTTTTTCCTTTTGTGTGTAGAGAAAGAAATATCAATAGTTGTTTTAAGGCAATTTAAAGATAATGCAAACTGTTTCCATGTCCCCTAACTTACTGAAGGAATATGCCTACTCCCAGTGTTACTGAACAGGTATATGAACATTGTTGTTATTCCTTCATTCATGGCATAATGGAGCTTTACTGTGTTCTAGGCACTGAGGATGTAGTGATAAACAAAACAGATATAACCTTCTGTTATGAAATGAACAAGTCACAGGAATGAAAGATATACCATAGTGAATATAGTCAGTGGTATTATAATAGCATAGTATGCTGACGGATGGTAGCTGCACTTGTGGACATGATCTAACATACAGAGTTGTTGAATTATTGTGTTTGTAGATCTGAAACGAATGTAACATTGTGTGTCAACTACACTCAGTTTTTTTTTTGAAGATTTTATTTATTTATTTGTCAGAGAGAGAGAACACAAGCAGGCAGAGTGGCAGGCAGAGGCAGAGGGAGAAGCAGGCTCCCTGCTGAGCAAGGAGCCCGATGCGGGACTTGATCCCAGGATCCTGAGATCATGACCTGAGCCGAAGGCAGCTGCTTAACCAACTGAGCCACCCAGACATTCCATATACTCAGATTTTTAAAAAGGAGACAGAGCCTCTTCCTTATATAGTTTGGAAATATTAAGCAAATTATCATATCAGTAAAATACGTAATTAAGCATGGTTATAATCACTCTAAAGAAAGATCAGGGGAAGCATGGAAGAATAACAGAGATGAAATTTAGGTGATGAGGAAGGAAAGCCTTCTTTATAATATTGATTTCTAAGAAAAGACCTGATAGATCGGTGTGGCCATTTAATTAAGCTTTGGGAAAACTCATCTTCAGGCAGGCAGAGGGAAGAACACATAAGAAAGCACAGGAGAGAATAGACTTGTTTCAGGACCAGAGTGAAGGTCAATGTGGTTGGAATGCAGTACGCAGAGAGGAAAGTTGAGGCTCCAGATAGAAGCAGGGGCCAGGTTATTTGGGGATACAGAAGCCCATATTGAGGATTAATATTTTATTCCTTAAGTTTAATGTACCTGGAAAGAATATTGAAGGCTATTGAACCAGGGAGGTAGACGGAGTATATGATCCCTCTGGCTGTTGCATGGAGAATGAATCAGAAGCGGTCAAGAGAGGAATTGAATAGCAAGTTAGGAAGGAGACATTGGCAAAGAAGACTGACAAGGGATAGCAGAAAGGGAAGAAGACAGTGCCAACTGAAGAAGTCAACTACTGAAAAAGGCAGGTGTTGTCTACTGCCAAAGGAAGGAACAACGGCAGGAAGGTGAGGGATGAAACCATCTATGCCATCTAAACTAAATAAGTGTAGGGACACCTAGGTGGCTCAGTTGGTTAAGTGTCCGACTCTTGATTTTGGCTCAGGTCATGATCTCAGAGTTGTGAGATCAAGCCCCAAGTTGAGCTCCGCACTCAGAGGGGAGTCTGCTTGAGGCTCGCTCTTAAATAAGTAAGTAAGTAAGTAAATAAATAAATAAATAAATCTTTAAAAAAATAAAATAGAACCTGGTGCCAGACTCCATGCTCAGCAGGGAGTCTGCATGAGCTTCTTTCCCTCAGCCCCTTCCCTGACTGAACAGTGTCTCTCTGTCTCTAAAATAAGTAATAAATCTTTTTCTTAATTTTTAAAATTTTATTTAAGAGTACTGATCTTGCACAGGATTTTTGAGGTCCAGAGCCTAGTTCTTTCTTGAAAATGGGGTAAGATATTTCTGACTGTGCTGAATTTTTCTGTAAAGTCCCTGAAAAATTCTAAAAATGCTTAATCTGTATCTTTCTACTAAGCTTTAAAACATCTAAAGGAAGGGATAATAATAATAAAAACTTTTAAAAATTTTATTTATTTATTTAATTTCTACACATAACATGGGGCTTGAACTCAGGACCCTGAGATCAAGTGTTGTATGCTTTTCTGACTGAGCCAGCCATGTACCCCAAGCACTTTTTTAAAAAAGGGTTTTAAAATATATTGACTCACTTGGTCCTGAGTAGTCACAGTTATATGAAATAAGTACAGACTTCATTGTACAAATGTAGAAATTGAGGCACAGAGAAGTTAAGTAAATTATACAAGGTCACACAGATGGTTAGTGGCTACTTGCCTAAGGTAAGTTTAGAGGTGAAGAGCCAGGATTTAAACCCAGTCTGTGTGGCTCTAGTGCCCAGAATTTTAACTACTATACCATGTCACCTCTCAATACTTGTATACTTAATAGCTAGGGAGGAGGAATTTCTTATGTGAGAGAAATTCCCAAGATGCTTATCTGCTAGTCAGAGGTGAGAATAATATTTCTAGGTCAGGTCTTTGGAGATTGCTAATATTTTACTTGTTACCTCCAGTGGGGGTGGTGATTTACTATAGTTACCTTTATTCTTTGTTGTTCCCCTGCCTCAAATCTTCTAATGTTGCCAGTATAGCACACCTATTTCAAACAAATTTCCCCATTGTTGCTGATGACAATAAACAACTGTGAAGATCTGATGGTTTCAACTTGTCACAAGAAGGGAATAGTTAATATAGGGAGATTAGTTAGCTAGCTATCCATACATTATTTATCTGTCCATCCATCCTTCATCTATCTATCATCTATCTATCTATCTATCTATCTATCTATCATCTATCTATCATCTGTCATCTATCCATCCACCCATCATCTAATCTTCTAACCATCTATGCAACCATATTCCTATATATTCCTTGGCTTCTATGGGCCATATACTTCATTTGACCCTTTAACATAATTAGATCATTTAGTTCTTAAAAGATTATAACACCAGCATTTTATGGGTGGAGAAACTGAATCTAAGAAAGAGATTCAGGTTATCAAACCTAAAACCAAGGTTTGTAGCCAAATTTATCTGATCCCAAAGTACATACACTTTCCCTTTACAACATAGTTCTTATGTTAGATCATTTAATTTTTGGCTGGATATTCTACTTATTAGACTACATTATTTCTGGTTTAAGGTCTTTCCAGATCATTCCTGTAATTATCTCTAAAGAATATTTGCAAATTCATCTTTGTTTTTCCCAGTGTTGATTATGAAGACTATAATATACTAAGAAGAAAACCTATTCCATATAGGCAAGTACATGTACAAAACCTGCAGATAAATTTTACTTCTGTTTCAGGTGGATTATATAGGCACTTGTCTTTTCTCTTATTCTATGAGAGTTCTGAGAAAAAATCAGTGTAGAGTGTAGTAGCAATGTCTGTGTTTCCATATGTAACATAATTAGCCTGTTAAACTCATTTTAACGATAATATGCTTACTCTGTAATCAATTAAAACTCCATTTCAATGACATCTTATTAGAACAGTGCCTAGCTTTATGTGAAAGGAATGAATGAATTAGATAAGGCATATCACCTTTTTGTCTCATACCCATGATACCACTCAGACTGTCTGGTTGTTGTGGCAATAAAAAGTATTGAAATTTCATCCTGATAAAAGGAATTATATTTTAAGACATACAGTTTTTTTCCTTTAAGCTGTATTTACTGATCAAGCTGTTGATCAAACTACTTTGCCACATAGTAACTAAGGCAGGTAGTACATGGCACCTGTATGTGTAAATTACCTTGCCAAAAATAAATAATAGTGCAAAAATGAACAAACTTAGTCACAGTAGACCTCATGCATAACAGGATTAAAATGAATTGCTAGTTCATTCTCTACTACACTATTTCATAGATCTTAGCTGGGGAGGGACTGTGAGTTTTCAGAAGAATGCTTTTTCAAGGATTTCTACCTGTCATTGGCTAAAAAAAACAAGATTCACATAAATAATTTGTTTTCCTTTCTTTCTTTTTGGAGGAGGGGAGAGAATGAATTTCCTATGAGTTCAATTCAGAATTTATTATGCACACTTACTCTTTAGTGATAAAAGAACTTAATGTCATTAATAGAGATGATCTTTACATTTTGTTCCAGAGTTAGGCATTTACTGAAATTAGATTGTAAATTCCAAATGTGTAAACACATCTTAGGATTTTTATATAACTGTACTCCTGCTCTGCTTGCTTATTGGTATTTATGTCTGCTAACTCCTGTTAATTGGTTAATGTTTGTAAAGTGCTTTTGAGATGAGAAGCTAATGATCACTGTACTGTAGGAGGGTGTGTGTGGCTGCCGTGACAGCTAGCTGAGGGTGTCTGCTGGGGATTGACGGTGAGGGCTTGCTGTGGGCTCTGGGATAATGAGGAATCCCTGAAGAGTTCCATGTTCCTGTTCCCCAAGGACTTTTGAGTTCTATTCTCCTGGTATTGCTAAGTCAGTCCGGACATGAGAAAATCATCCTTCCTGCAAAGCTGTGAGAAGGCTCTTCAAAAAATTTTTACCCTCTTTACCACTAGAGTTTGCTCTAATGCAGTTGGACGGTATCCATATTCCATTATGAGCAAAACATAAGGATAATAGGAACGCATTAAAATTTCAAAAAAGCTGTTGCTCTTAAAGATTAAGGGCATATGCTTTATTATTTTATCTTTTTTCTCCTGCAGTTACAAGCTTAATGGGAGCCATATTTTTATTTCTTTATTTTCATATTTTGAAATGTAGGACATATTTTTGTCAAAAAGTAGGCTAAGAAAAACAGAATTGTTTTTGAAATGATAAAAATTGCCATCCATTTCTACAACAGACCTATAGTCAAAGGGGAAATAGTTTTTAAAATTGAAATTAAATTTTTTTTGCTAATTACTAAATTTTCTGTTACTCCATAGGAATGGTACTTAGAGTTTCTATGCATTGAAAATGGGAATTTTTTTTGCTTTTGCTTAATAAATATTAAGCAATATTAAATGATAATATTGATTTTCTTTTTGTTGGCTTATATGCCTGCTTTTTTGTAAGATCTATTTCTTATATTTCCTGGGTCTCTTCTAATCTTGCATATTAGCATTCCATAGTCACAACACTGGTTTACCTGCCTGACATCACAGTTCCTCTGGGGTTTATCTTCTGGGGTTTGTACAAATGGTCCAATAGAGGAAAGTGGTGTCCAAAGGGAGCCACCCCGTTTCCCAGATTTCCTCACAGAGACAAAACTTGTTCCAGTTATTTATTTTTAATCAGCTATCACTGCACTAATGAGAGTGAGTTTCAAAAGTGACAAAGCAGGGCGCCTGGGTGGCTCAGTGGGTTAAAGCCGCTGCCTTCGGCTCAGGTCGTGATCCCAGGGTCCTGGGATTGAGGCCCACATCGGGCTCTCTGCTCAGCAGGGAGCCTGCTTCCTCCTCTCTCCTCCATCTCTGCCTGCCTCTCTGCCTACTTGTAATCTCTCTCTCTGTGTCAAATGAATAAATAAAAAAAAATCTTTAAAAAAAAAAAAAGTGACAAAGCAGATACAAGTTCTGCAGCACATAAAATTGACCCCTTAGCAAGGAGCTACTCTGAATTTTGCCCCAAATAGTACATTTCTGTACCTGTTGTTTTAAATGGAGATCTGTTCTGCAGCTCTGCCATCCTTACCAAGGTTAACTTTTAAGATCTTAAATGTTTTAAAGCTTCTTATAAAATTAGAAACTGCTTTAAACAGAGTAACTAGGAATACAAAAAAGCTAAATAAGAAGGCTTACCTCAATTTTTATATAGTCAGGAAAAATTAGAGAAACCAAATGGCCCTAAATATAGACTATTTGAGCAAATTATTGCACAACCATTTAATGTGGTATTGTGCCACTCTTATGACAATATGGAGAATGCTTATGTTATTATATAAAGTAAACAAAAAAAAACAGAATAGAAACTAATTATAAAATATGTTCTTCACTATGTAAAATATTCATAGAAACTGCTTGGAAGGAAATATAGCAAAACGCTAAGAGTAATTGTTTTCTTCCTTAATGATTACTTCACATTTTTAAAAGTTTTTATGATGACCAAGTGTTTTACTTTTTTAAAGTAGATGCTTAAGACATACAAAAGTATAATGATATAAAACAATAGACAGCCTTGTATCTATATGTAATTTTGCATGCTAACTTCTTAAATCTTATTTGCTTATTTTCAGTTTTTTGTTTGTTTTATTTTTTGAGAAAAAGCATTTAATTTCTCTGTCTTTTTTTAACTTCTCTGGAGATAATCACTATTCTGAGGTTTGTGAGTTTTATATTTTCATTACATGTGTAAACATCTATAAATGACATATATTATGTGTATTTTAAACTTATCCATAATAACAGTGGTATACATATCATTCTGCAATTTGTTCGCTCACCTGTATTTTTAAGATTTATTCATAATGACATATGGAGAGCCAGCTTATTATAAAATGGTATATATGGGGCTCCTGGCTGGCTCAATCAGTAGAATATATGACTCTTGATCTCAGGATTATGTGTTAAGCCCAATGTTAGGTGTAAAGATTACTTTAAAAAAATATAAAAATCTGGGCTCCTGGGAGTGAGCCCTGTGTTGGGCTCCCTGCTCAGTGGGGAGCCTGCCCCTCACTCTCCTTCCACTCGGGATAATTGCTATAGGACATAACTAAACAATATTAAAATGATGAGAGAATACTCAGCTTTGAGCCTAGGCTAAAACACTGTGTGCATCCATTTTAAAGAGGATAAAAAGTTGCACTAAAGGTTATCTCTTAAACAGGAACAATTGCTATCACACCTATTCATTGCTTTGAGAACAAATGTTTTCAACAGAGCAGGCACCCTGGACTGTAGGGAAAATACTATCACCTGGGAGTTTCTTATTTATTTCTTTTTGGAAATAACACTATTTCTGTAGTCTGTGATCCTCCTCCTTGCACTTATCCCAGTTTATGAGTGTAAAGGCAGAAGCCTGCATCCTTAATATAAGAGGTCTTACCACAGTCTAATAAATAAATAAATAAAAATAAATAAATAAATAAAATCTTTGAAAAAATAAAATTAAAATAAAATCTTTTAAAAATGATATATAGGATTCCATCGTATTGACATACAATCGTTTATCTATTCATCCTCCCAGTGATTCTCTAAGTGGTGTACGCTCCAAATTGTTTTAAATTTTTGGTCTTATAGAATGCTGTAATTATGGGGCACCTGCGTGGCTCAGTCGTTAGGTGTCTGCCTTCAGCTCAGGTCATGATCCCAGGGTCCTGGGATCGAGCCCTGCATTGCTCAGCAGGAAATCTGCTTCTCCCTCTCCCACTCGCCCTGCTTGTGTTCTCTCTCTCGCTGTGTCTCTCTCTGTCAAATGAATAAATAAAGTCTTTAAAAAATAATAATAATAAATAAAATGCTGTAATTAATATTCTTAAAAGTCTTGTACACATTGAGAGTCTCTCTAGGGTAGACCTAGAAGTGGCATCATTGAGTTTAAAAGTATTTATATATGGACATTGGGGAGGGTTTGTGCTTTGGTGAGGGCTGTGAAAGATGTAAGCCTGATGATTCACAGACCTGTACCCCTTGGGCAAATAATAAAAATAAAATTAAAAAAAAAAATAAAAAAAAAAAATAAAAGTATTTATAACTCCGATTTTACTGAATTATCTCCAACAGCTCCCAACAGCTGAATACATGAATTACTGTTTCCTGACATTCTTGTCAATACTTGATATTGATAAATATTTGCCAAATGGATAAATAGAAAAGAACATTTTTTAAGAGTTTTTATTTGCCTTTCCCTGTTTATTAGACTTTAGGATTTACTTTGATGTGAATAGTCTCTCTTTGCCAATTTTCCTATTAGGTCATTTGTTCATTTCCTGATTGTTTTTAAGCATTCACAGTAGAGTTGGGATACCAATTCTTTATCCTTGTATGTGTTGCAAATTTATTTTCCCAGTCTGTACAGTCTTTGTTTCTTTTAAGTTACTTTTAAGTTGTTTTAAGTTTCTTTTGATGAAAAGAAGTTTTAAATTTTAATATAGTAAAATGTGTTTACATTTTCTTTATAAGTTTATGCCTTTTGTGTCTTGTTTAAAATATATGTCACTATGCTGAGGTCGTAAATACATTCAATATTTTCTTTTAAAAGAATTTATTTTTTTTATCCCGTGATGTATAAATCTAAGTTTATTTATTCCTTGTATAGGTAACCATTATCCTGACATGATTTATTAGCCTGTTGCTTCCATACTATGCAATGCTGTCTCTATCTTATATTGACTTTTCAAATATGAGTTTCAGAGGTTTGTTTCTTGCCTTTGTAGTATTTGTCTCCTTGATTATTCTTATACTACTACAACACTGTCATAATTTCTACAGCTTTATACTATGTTGGTATTTGTTAGAGCAGGTCTGTTTACCTTAATTTTCTACTTAATAATTATTTTGCCATACTGGACATTTTATTCTTTCATATACATTTATTTATACATTTAGTATCACTATATAAAGTTCTTTAAACAATGATTTGAAATTTGGATTGGATTTTTATGGATTTATAGATTAATTTTGGAAAGATTGACATGTTCAAAAAATGAGTTTTTCCATCTGGGAATAGTTTATTTCATCATTTATTTTTATTTTTATTTTTTTAAATTTTATTTATTTATTTGACACACAGAGAGAGATTACAGGTAGGCAGAGAGGCAGGCAGAGAGACAAGGAGAGGAGGAAGCAGGCTCCCTGCTGAGCAGAGAGCCCGATGCGGCCTCGATCCCAGGATGCTGAGATCATAACCTGAGCCGAAAGCAGAGGCTTTAACCCACTGAGCCACCCAGGCGCCCTAGTTTATTTCATCATTTAATTAGGTCTTTTGTACTTTAACATTTTATGATTCTTTATACATCTTTTTATTGGATTTTTTCCTATTATTGTGTATTTGTGTACAATATTACTACAAAACTGCATTTTATAAATGGAAGTCTCTGGTCTATAGGAACTCTTCATTTTTTATGTATTAATGTTTTCACAACCTTGTTGATCTCTTTTATAAGTTTATCTATTGATTCTCTTGGGTTTTCTACATAAAAAGCCATGTTCTTCTCAAATAATGGCAAATATATTTCCCTCTTTTCTACTTATTTCTGATTTCCCTTTTCTTGTTTATTGGTCTGTCAGAGACTGCTAGCTACAAATTGCACTCATCCCTTCTTTCTTAAAAATGGGATTGAATGACCCAAGCTAAAAAAACCTAAATTTTATAGTCTCCCTTATCTATAGGGATAGCTATTGAAAAGTATATAGAAGTAATTGAGTTGAACTTCATGAAAATTCTTTAAGGGACAAAATGACTTCTATTTTAAGTGCATCCTTTTGCTTTTATCCTGTCTTCCTTTCTGATGCTTGGAACATGGATAGGAGGTTTGGAGCTCCAGACTCCATTTTGGAATCATGAAGTACCTCTCAGAGTGTAAGTAAATGTTGAGAATGGTAGAACAGAATGAAAGAGGAACTTGGGTCTTGATGAATTTATAGAGTTGCAATTTTAGATCAGCAGTGACTACATCAGGATTTCTTTCAAGCAAGAAAAAAACCCTACTCTTTTGTTTAAGGCACTACTACGTTTTCTGTAATATACAGTCAAATTTAATTATAAATGTACACAGTACTGTGTCTTCAGTAGCATTTTGGTAGAAGTAATAGATAAAGTATTGTCTTTTTCTTAAATTTAGGAGAAAATGCTTCTAGGGTTCACTATGAAGTTTGTTGTTTGCTGTAAGCTTTTTGTAGAGACCTTTTCAGCATGTTCCCATTCTTTTCCTGGATATCTGAGAGTTTTTATTATGAATGGTTATTGAATTTTGTTGACTGTTTTTTTCTGTGTCATATCATAAAGATGATAAAATCAGTTATACCTTTTTATCCACTAATGTGATGATTTATATTAATAGAATTTTCTAATATCTTATCTTTCTAATACATTTTTTCACTTCTGGGATAAACTCTGGTTAGTTACAATAAACTTTCAGTGTACTATTTTAGTTTTAAAAATATATTGCTTAATTTGATTTGCTAATAGCTCTGAATTATTCATTTAATCTTATCTGTAAAACTGCCTTGGCCAGGGATCTTTTGGTGGGTAAAGTGCAAATTATTTTTGAGTTGTAGATAAGATTCAGATTCCTTAGTGGTTGTACATTTTTTCATTTTCTATTTCTGCATGAGATATTTTGCTATTTTTATATTTTTTGGAAAAATTTTGAATGTCTGACTTTTCATATTTTTAGTATAAAGTTGTTCCTTATAGTGTCTAATTAACTTTTATTTATATTTTTATCTATCCCCATGTTCACTGCTGTTATTTTTTATTTGTGCCTTCTCTTCCTCTATGTTGGGAGACATCTCAGAGGCATGTTCATTTTCCTTAGTCTTTATTTTAAGAACATCTTTCCAATTTTATTGACATGCACCACTGTATAAGTTTAAAGGGTCCAGCACGATGGTTTGACTTACATATATTGTGAAATGATTACCACAATAGGCTCAGCTAACATCCTTCTTTTTATGTAGATACAATAAAAAGAGAAGAAGTGAGAAAAAATAAAGGAAAACAATTTTTTCCTTGTGATGACAACTCTTTCTGGTTAATTCTCTTAACAACTTTCCTACAGCAGTGTTAGCTGTAGTTATCAGGTTGTACATCACACCTCTAGTAGTTATTTATCTTATAACTGGAAGATTGTACTATTTTACCACCTTCCTCTGATTTCATCTGCCCCCGTCTTCTGCTTCTGGTAACCACAAGTCTGGTCTTTTTCCTGTGTGTTTGTTTTTGGCTTTTTGCTTGTTTGCTTTTGGTTTCACATATATGTGAGATCACTCAGTATTTGTCTTTCTATGTCTAACTTATTTCACTTAACATAATGCCTTCAAAGTCTATCCATTTGCGGCAATTGGTAGGATTTCCTCATTTTTTATGGCTGGATAATATTCTATTGTACATAGACACCACAGTTTCTTTATCCATTCATTACTAATGAACACAGGCCCTCAGGGATCTTGATGTCCATTTCTTTCCCCAGATTTGGGAAGTTTTTAGCCATTACTGCTTCAAGTATATTTCTGACCCTTTCTCTTTCTCTTCTCCTTCTGGAATTCCCATAATGCTAATATTGCTTCTTTTTTTATTTATTTATTTATTTATTTTTTTATTTATTTCACAGAGGGAGAGAGATCACAAGGAGGCAGAGAGGCAGGCAGAGAGAGGGGGGGGGAAGCAGGCTCCCCGCTGAGCAGGGAGCCCGATGCGGGCCTCGATCCCAGGACCCTGAGATCATGACCTGAGCCGAAAGCAGAGGCTTTAACCCACTGAGCCACCCAGGCGCCCTAATATTGCTTCTTGTTATTTGTCGTATAATTCCTGTAGGCTGTCTTCACTCTTTTTCATTTTTTTTTCTTTTTTTCCTCCTAACTGGATAATTTCCAATGTCCTTTCCTCTACGTCATTGATTCTTTGGGATGGTTGAGTCTACTTTTGAAATTCTCTATTGAAGAATTGAGGATGGGTATTGAATTCTTAAGTTCAGTTATTGTATTTTTTTATGTAGCTTATGTTGTATTATAAGGAATGGATAATGAGCAAATAAACATGATAATTTGAGAAAATGTTAAATTTTCAGAAAGTAATGAAATAGAATGATTTGGCAGAGTTGGACTTGATTGAGTATGGAGATGCTACCTGAAATAGGACAGCCAAGGAAGGCTATCTGAAGGGATCACATTTAGACCAAAACTGAATGAGAAGTTGCAATATATAGTTGGTTTTTTTTTTTTGAGTGATTTTTATTATTTATTTATTGTTCAGTTAGCCACTGTATAGTACATCATTAGTTTTTGATATAGTGTTTAATGATTCATTATTTGCATATAATACCCAGTGCTAATCACAACACATACCCTCCTCATTTTTTAACTCTAGGATTCTCTGTTTTTTTAATGATTGTTATTTCCTCATAATTCTCATTTTGTTCATGCATTATTTTCCTAATTTTGTTTAGTTGTCTATGTTTTCTTGTAGTTCACTAAACTTCCTTAAGAGGAGTATCCTGAATTCTTTGACAATTCATAGATCTCCATTTCTTTAGGGTCAGTTATTGGAACTTTATTAATTTCCTTTGGGTGTCATATTTACCTGTATTGTGATCCTTGATTCCTTATATTATATTGGTATTTGCACATTTGAGTAATTATACTACTTTTCCAGACTTTAGAGGTTTGCTTTGGCAGAGATAGTTTTTCACCAGTCAGTTCAGTCTGGGTTTCTGGGTGAGTCTATTGGTAAAGTCCTTGAACAGGTAGGACCTGCTGTTACCACCTAGTTTGGGGCAAGGCAACTGTCTAAGGTCTGGGGGTAAGGCAAGTGTCTAAACTCTGAGGACAAGGGTGGATGGGTATGCCACTGGTTGAGAAGAGTTGGACAAGGTTGCTGTCCTTGTGTCCTACTCAAGTGAGGCTTAGGATGGGCTCCATAGTTTCCTGGATTCTTTGGTTAGACTTATTAGATGGTTGGAACTGAGTACTACATTCAGTAGTAGATGGAGCTGTGAATTAACTTCTCTGCCCTGGCAGAGCAGCAGGCTAGGACCCAGGGCCTTAAAGTTCATTGTTTAGGGACCTGAATCAGACCCGAGCTTGAGTGAATTCTCTGGTCACGTGAGGCCACTGGTCTTGATCTGCTGATAAGGAAATCATGTGCTATGCTCTCTGTACAAGTGCCACTGTAGGGCTACTGAATGGCTAACACGGCTTCCCCTCTGCTCTGGTTAGGTTCCTTAGGTTGAAGGCTATATTCAGCACTGAGGAGGGCTATGAAGTGTATTCCTTGCCTAGGTTCAGTGAGAGAAGCAGCTCTAAAACCAGGAAAGCTGTTTGTTGTCTTCACTCAAACTGACTCACACCCCATGTTCTCCTGTCTGAACAGGGCTACAGACTTTGAAAACCATCAGCTCTGTTTGTCTACCTCCTGGTTTAAGTGATGCTGGCCTGCAAAACTTCCAGGATAGTCTCCAGCTCTTCCGGTCAGATGGGGTCAGAAAACACTGTCCATAGTGGTGGGGCTATGTCTCAGCTTCTTGCCTGGGCGTGGGCAAACCAGGCTCTAGTACTTCCTCATTTGTGAATCTAAATCAGGGAGGCCTGCACCCCACCAAATGCCCTAGTCAGAGTGTACTCCTGATTTGGTTCTGCAGATGAGCAAAACCGCGGGGTAGGATTACTAACTGGGCACTGCAGGTATCAATTTCGTCTACCAAGATCCCTGTGCTGGTTGTTGCAAGCCCCTCCTCCCTACTCCATCAAAGTCAGATTGCTGGTAGTTGAGCCTCCTGAATTCCCCGTACAATCCTGTGTTGTGTGATCAGAGTAAGGGCCTCCACAAAGTGGCTCCCAATCCTGGGGGAGCTGGTTGTCCCCCCTCCCTCAGCTAGGCTCTCTGTTCCCACTGGAGGAGCTGGACGGAAAGGGAGGTCTTTCCCTGTGGTACTGAACTGGCCTAGGGGAGGGGCAATGCAGTCAACATGTAGCTGCTTCTCTGATCCTTCTAATGCAGTCTGCCTTGGTCTCTGTGGTGCAGGGGGGCTTCAGCCTCACCACATGTTCTAGGATTCTCTCAGTGGTGTCTTGTTCTTGAATAGTTGTTAGCTGTTCTTGTGAGGGGGAAGTGACGTGAGGAATGACTTCTATTGCCATCTTGGTGACATCTATAAACTTTTGTTATTCCACATCCTGGTTTTTTTTTTTTAATATCATTAAATCCTGTGAATTTTCTTATTTTTACCTATTCAGGGCTTATCTTTTTGCTGTTACCTGCCTTTTGAGTTGAATGCTTAGTTCATTTTTTATCCCTAATATATGTATTTAAACAACACATTTTACCTGTGAAGAAAGAGGTAACCTGAGTAGAAGAAAGAGACCTCCCTCAGACTCCTGTGTTAAGCAAACCACTGGAGCTGGAGTCTAGGGTGTAGTAGAAGGTGAGGCTGGGTACCATTTATGAAAGACCTTGAATGAAATATTTATCTTCATTTGTTTCAGAGATGTTTTTTCCTCTAAGATTAGAAAAAATGATCTTTTCCCCCCACTTTACTTTTTTATTTTTTTAAGCTATACAGAATACTATAACAGACCTCTCATACCCACAGGAGATACATTTCAAGACCCCCAGTGGATGTCTGAAACCACGGGTAGTACAAAACCCTGTATATACTATTTTTTTCCTATATGTATGTACCTATGGTAAAATTTAATGTATATATTAGGCATAGTGGACACTAACAACAATAATTAATAATAAAATAGAACAATTGCAACAACAGCAGTTATATGAATCTCTCTTTTTCAAAATATCTTATTTTACTATGCTTACCCTTCTCTTTCTTGTGAAGATGTGAGATAATAAGAGGCCTACATAGTGAGATGAGGTGAGGTGCGTGATGTAGGCATTGTGATGTAGTGTT
Source organism: Ailurus styani (assembly GCA_002007465.1). NCBI lineage: Eukaryota > Metazoa > Chordata > Mammalia > Carnivora > Ailuridae > Ailurus > Ailurus styani. The sequence continues at coordinate 66,110 of LNAC01001613.1, forward strand.
AGGCTACTATTGACTTACTGACAATACATCAGAAGTAGGATTATCTGCCATGGGTAACTGAAATAGCAGAAAGTAAAACCATGGATGCGAGGGGATTGCTGTATTAGACAATTAAGATAATCAAGACCCATCTCCAAAATAGCATACATTGAATAAATATTGAATTTCTGTATCTGCTCTTAGACATGTGAAGGAAAAGGCAGCTCTACTCTGAATTTCTTAAGGAACCACAGTGCTATTTTCCATAATGGCTGTACTAATTGACATTCCCACCAACAGGGCACGAGTGTTCCCTTTCCTTCACACCCTTGCCAACACTTGTTATCTCTTGTCTTTTTGATAATGGTCATTCTAACAAGTGTAAGCTGATATTTCATTGTGGTTTTGATTTGCATTTTCGTAATACTTACTGATGTTGAGCACCTTTTCATTTACCTGTTTACCATTTATGTGTTTCTTTTGGAAAAAATATCTATTAAGTTCTTCTGACCATTCTTTAATCAGATTGATTTTTTTGCCATTGAGTTGCAGGAGTTCCTTACATATTTTGTAATATTAACCCCTTATCAAATGTATGATAGAGAAACTGACATTTTGCAACTCAGTAGATGCCTACATTTGGGCTTTCTTTTGATTTCTTTGAAGTCCTTGCTAATATGTCTAATTTTCCTTTAATAGTTGACTTAGTCAGAGAAATAAGAATTGATGTAATTGATTTACTCTAATGTAATTGTATTGGAAAAAATAAGAGTTTTTGAAATTCTGGTGCATAAAAATAACTCAGGAATATTATTTTTAGTGATGCCATAAAAACATAATATTAGGAACTTTATCCCTGAATGAGATAGATATAGACTAAGTCAGGCTCTGCTGTTTTACTATGACAATTTCACATCACATACTATTTATGCTACTTGTGATTTTCTGAAAGAGATACTAATAAGACTTGCAAATTAATGTGCTTAGCATTTTACTCAAAAATAATGATTTCGTTCTTCACCTTTATTTATAATCACTGCAGAGTTATTAAAAGGAACAAGATGGGGAGCTTTCACTAAATTGGTGGAGCTTATTAGAGTACTTTCTAGACTAGTATGAGGTAAGAGGAAGAAACTAGGAAGCACAAGCCCAAAGTCTTTTAATATTCATTTATAATTATGTGTATGCTAGACCCAGAAATTCATAGGAAAACATTTGTTATTTTATTTATTTATTTATTTAGTTAGTTAGTTATGTTAGTCACCGTACAGTACATAGTTAGTTTTTAATGTAGTGTTCCAAGAAAACATTTGTTATTCTAGTCTTAGTTTTAATTAAAATTTTAGGTAAATGTGACCTTTTATTGCATGCTAGTCAGTTTTTACTTAACCTTTTGTTCTTTCATTCAACGAATCTATTTCTATTGTTCTTTCTCTACTAGGCATTTGATTGAAATACAATGAAACATGTGGTTCTTTTGATCATGCCTTGCTATTTTATACTTTTGCTTGCCTAGATTTTGGTACCTAGGTCATCTTTAAAATGGTTTATCTCGGGTGCCTGGGTGGCTCAGTGGGTTAAAGCCTCTGCCTTCGGCTCACATTATGATCTCAGGGTCCTGGGATCGAGGCCCGTATTGCATTGGGCTCCCTCCTCTCTCTCTGCCTGCCTCTCTGCCTACTTGTGATCTGATCTCTCTCTCTGTGTCAGATAAATAAATAAAATCTTAAAAAAATCAATCAATCAATCAATAAAAAGGTTTATCTCTAGTTTGTGTTTGTGAACTGCAAATGCACCCAACAATCTGGTCATATGTGGTGTTTCTGCAAAGTGAATAAGTGAGGATTAACTTCATGTTACCTACTTCAGTCAGATCCCTTGCAGGTCTGAAGCTAAATTGCAGAAGTGAATGGGTCATACATCAATATAGTGTGATGCTTTACTCATATTTCTTTGTCTTCAATATTTAGAGGTCTGAGTATTTGAGAAATAATGCAAATTATTAAAAATATTAATTTTTCTAAGATTATTATTATTATTTTTTAAAGATTTTATTTTATTTATTTGACAGAGAGATAGAGAGTACAAGTAGGCAGAGCAACAGGCAGAGGGAGAGGGAGAAGTAGGCTCTCTGCCAAGCTCGGAGCCAATGTGGGACTCAATCCCAGGACCCTGGGATCATGACCTGAGCCAAAAGCAGTGAATTAACCGACTGAGCCACCCAGGCAACCTTTCTAAGATTATTTTTGGTAAACTTGTAAGTTTAAGTCCATTTAATGCAATTAGGATGAAGAAATTGTAGTTATTTTGCTGGATCTCTTAAAGCTTTACAAAAGATGCTATACTAGATGGAATTCAAAGCATTGAAATATAATTGTTTAATTGAAATTGAAAGTCTGAAGAGAGTACTGTGTGGTGATTTTAGACTCTGAGACACAAAAGACTCACTGTCTCAAATGAAGTTATTCCATTAAATAGGTATTTTGACTTTAGCTTTTAGAAGCGGAACCAGAAAGATATTTTTTAAAAACCAGGGGAAGAATGGTAACTCAGAGGAGGAGCAAAACATAATAAATAAAAATAATAATGAATTAATTAGGAGAGGAAATTATGACCTGAAAACATTAACCATAAAAAATTTAGCTGGCATTTCTCACAACAGTTTCAATGTTGGGTACAAAAGAAAACGTATTTAGCTGTGGATTTCAAAACAGAGAGGAGCCACCAAATCTAAAAGTGTTATTTCTTAAAATGTTTCTTTTCACTGAGCAAATTTTTATTAAGTGTTACTATTTATCAAGCTCTAAAGAAAGCAGTTCCTCTCCTAAGGAGCTCCTAAGGGCCGTTTTAGGTTCACAGAAAAATTGAGCAGACCGTATAGAGAGGTCTGTTCATTCTTTGCCTCCCCCCACTATCCACATGGCTCACCAGAGTCATACATTTTACAGTTGATGAACCTGCATTGGCACATCATTATAACCCAGACCCAGAGTTGGCAGTTTACCTTGGGGTTTGCTTTTGGTGCTGTACATTTTATGGGTTTTGGGAAATGTATAGGGTTACAGTATCATGCCAGATAGTTTCACTGCTCTATAAATCCTCTGAGCTTCGCTTCTTCACACTTCCCTCCCCCCAATGCTCTTAGGTTTTAAGTCATATTATATGTCATTGTGTGGTTAAAATTTCCATTTATGCTGAAAATTTGAATGCGCATTAAAATATGCAGAGAATGTACTTGAAAGCTAAACACTAATGCATATTTACCAAGGTCGAGAGCTTCATATAGATTGTTATTGCTTATGTTATAGTGCAGTTTTTAGTAACAAGTTATCAAGGTTGAAGCTTTGCTGTTATGGTAGTTCCCCACTGTAATTAAGTTCATCCCTCAAGTATTTCAGGAAGTCATCAGGATAGGGAATATATGTAAATAGTGCTTTATCAGTGAACAAATATGTATCAACTTATAGGATAGGTTATATCTATTTTAGCACAATAAAATATTTCCTTTTTAACTTGTCACAATGAAAACTTACCTGGTATCCAGGGCCAAAGATCTTTGACTTGAAAGCCATCACCTGCATTTGGATCTAATCATTTTGGGAGGTGTATGTGTGTGCGTGTGTGTGTGTATGTGTGTACGTATGTGTGTACGTGCATGTTCAGTAAATTTTCAGCATCTGAGATCAAAATAAGAAAGAAGTAAACCAGCTGGGAAGTGGGCAGGAAAAGATGGCAATGGATTTATTTTTTAATGATAAAAAGAGCAATAAAGAGATGACAGAACCAAATGGGGGAGAGAAAAATAAATTAGTAGACAGGCAATACACAGGTGCAGGAGGAATCAGGTCATTTTGGGGAAATGCAGTGAAAAGTGGCTAATGGCATCAAGGTCCTCATGGCAAAAACAATTTTTTTCTCTAATGCGGACCTGAAGAGCCCAAAGCAGTGATGGCATGTCTGTGTTGCTATTACTCACTGACTTTCCCCCTGGCTGAGAAATAGAGGATTCTCTACTCATTGCTTTATTTGGATTTTAACCAAGGCCAGGAATCTATTACTTTATATAGGGTGGTTGATATATATATATATATTAGCTTTCTCTCCCCAGTTTATAAAGATTGTTACTGTTTAAGTTTAAGCTAATTAATCCAGGGTTCCTGATTTAGGCACCTTACTAGGAAAACCTTTGAAAACCTTTCCCAGGTGGGCAGAGAGGTTTGATGGATTGAATGTCAAATTGCAGTCTATTTATGTTTATGGAATCAACTGGTCTTCAATAATAAATGTTTTCTGGGAGCCAAAGAAAGTGCATGAAGCATAAGAAACCACAGAACTCAAGTGTTAACATTGATCTTGCCACATCTTCACATAATATGTTTTAGAGAATGTTTTTATTTCTTGTAACTAAAGTGAAGTTTTGGGGTCCATTTTCAGATTTGTGCAACCCACACTCCTTTGTTTCCTGATTTGGAGGAAAAAAAAAGTTCCAGCAAAGAAGATAAATTAGATAACTAAGACCCACTGCTATGATGCTATTAGCATGATTTTTTTGTGTGTGTGGGATAAAGGATAAAACATTGTTTGACAATATATGTTGAATATTCTTTTATAACAATATAATTTTTCTTAGAATAGCAAGAAATAGTAAATGATTTAGGGCTTCTGAAAGAGTCTGTTGGATTCTTACCAGGGCTTAAGAAATAAATGGCATTCATGAATAATTGCACTCTAAACATATGGTCTTTGAGTTTATTGATATTCCATTTTCTTGATAATCTCTTTGACTTTTAGCCAACTACCTGCATTTTTATTGCTCACTTTGGAGCCTTTGTTTCTCATTTCAGCCATTATTGGCACAAATGCAAAGAACATATGAGGAGGTGGGGAGAAAGAGAAAACATAAGAGAATGACAATTCAAATAAGCCATGTCATGGTCTAATTCTGCACTAGAATTAAGTTGGGTTATACGAACTGCAAATTCTAAAACTGTTTCTGTGGGAGCATGTATCCTGGGTTCCAAACAGATGAACTACAGACAGGATTTGGAGTGTGGTCATGGTGATGGGGGCAGGTTTTGGGCTTTGTGAGGATGGGTGGCTTCTCATTTTTATTAATGCTATCAAGGCACCTGTCACACTGTCTCGTGATTGTTTACTTGATACTATACTTTACTAGACTGTTAGCAACAGGGCTGTCTTGTGTTTTATGTCTTTGATGCCCTGTAGAGTGCCTGACACACAGTAGGAATGAATACTTGTTTCCTGGATGAATGAATGACAGGAGCAGAAAAATCTCTGCATCTAAAACAGTCATAAAAATAATAGCAATAATAATGCTAATGACAAAGCTAACACCTAATACTTATTGAGAGTTAACTATGGGCCTGCCAACTCTTTGAAGTGCTTTTATGTATTGACTCACTTAATACTCACAATAGTTAAATACTATCATTATACCAGCTTTACAGATGAGGAAGCCAAGGCAGAGAGATGCTAAGCAGTTTACACAAGATGTCTCAGCTTAAAAAAAAACAACATACATACATATATATATGCTGGACCCAGGATTTGAATCCCAAACATCTAGCTCCAGTGATCATGCTTATTTACCACCACAATAAGCAATAAGCTCAGTCCCCCGCTCCCAGTCCATTTGTTCCCGGTGATTATGATACAAGCAGACTACTCTTGTGGTGAGCTATGGTCAAGGCTGCAGTGGAGCTGACTTATAAGGATGAATGAAACATGGACAAAGGTAATTTGGTATGAGAAGAATTTCATTCGTGTGGTAGAAGGGAGACCTGGATGTAAGCAGCAAACTGTGGGTCTGCATACCCCTGACTTGGTTGATTTCTCCCTGTAGCCAGGCTTTAATCACCATGGACATTTCTGTGAGCCTCTGGGAGGAACTAGGGACCCAACAGAGGCCTCATATAATCTTTGCACCATTTCTCTGATAATTTGGAAATAAGCTGAAGTAAAAGCCACTTTCAACTGAATTCAAGTTGTCATCGTCCCTAGTCTTCCAACTTGGACCAAGTTCTTTTCTGGGCAGTTAACTTAATACCTGTCCCTTGTTTCCCTCATTTGTAAAATAGAGATAATATACTCCCTACCTCACAGGATTATTGTTGAAATTAAATGGGTTAGTATACATAAACCTTTAGAAAATTGCTTGGCACATAATAAATGCTCAAAAAATATTAGCTCTTATTCCTATACAACTTTGTATGCTTGAAACTTCAATTTAACTGAATTTTTAGCACTTGGATAATTCCAGTTCAGTGAAAGTCATGAGATAACTGTGATCCAAAAGTCACATTACATCAGTTTACTCTGCCCTGAGCTGGAAAAAAAGTGAAGGAACAAAACACTAGATTTTATGATAGAGGAACTGAAGCAGAGTAAACTCATTGGACTTGTTAGGCATCATACAGATAATCAATGCACGATTACTGATCAAACCTGATAAAGAATTTTTAGACAGTTACTCTAATTGTAATGTGCTTGTGGCATGTGTGTATTGTGTTAGAATGAATGGTAATAAGCGTGCTGAATTTGAGGAAGGAAGTCCTGCTAAGAAGACCCATGACCTGTTTCCATGTCGCAGATGACATGCCCAGATTTTTGTCGTGACTTTTACCTATACTTTATGGCAAAATTAAACTCTATATACCTTATGGAACTCACTGGCTGATGATTACTAATAAAATGCTTTCTGTCCGATGCAAAGGGAGAAATGATTTGTGTGAGCTATTCCATCTCAGTCTCCAGAGTGGTTTTTTTGTTGACTGAACTTCTTTCAGAGAAGAAGGAAATCTCATTTTACCTGAGATTTGCCATTTGGTTTCCATGCAGTGGAAGGCTAGGAGCCATAGAATCTCTTGAGTTCCAAGAGATCTTAGGGACCAGCTGGTCTAAATCTCACACTTAACAGATAAAAGAGGTCAAGACAACTAGAGGAATTTGAGCAAAGTTACACAACTGGTGGGAGAAGAGAGGTGGCAGCCCTGGCCTGATTTGATCCCAAGTCCCATTGCCTCTGCTACTCTTGCTCCTGTTGTCTGAGAATGAGTCCATGTGGAGACTGATTGGGAGATTGTCCAAATGACCGTGACAGTTGTGTCTAAGGATCATTCTGAGAGCTACGTGGGATTCTAGATGCTTCCTTTTTCATCACTACTTACCTTGGAATTTAGCACCTTTAATTGACCAAACATTTGGAAATTAAAGAATTAAAAAAAATCTTCTCAAAATGGGTAGTTTAAATAGTAGTTGCAGTTCCTAATAGAGTTAGTTGCATTTTGAACTTTTTTGAAATAAGGCCAAAAAGCATTAATAGGACTTATGCTTCTTATTTGTATGGTTCAGAACTTGGCATCTTTGGCATCTGTGCCATGCATGGCACTGAAAAAAAATTGAGTGGGAAGGCTAGGGTCTCAGGAGTATCAGTTTATGCTCCTTGAGAGGTGACAGGAATTTTAGACTATTACCAGGCTATTGGAGACAATGCATAGGATGTCACTTGAATGAGGAGAAGGCCAGGGCACCTTCAGGAGTAATATTTTGGATTAGTTAAAAATTTAACTCTAGAGATAGGAGAGAACCAAATTCTCCAGGTTGAAACATTGATTTAAAGTTTGATGGAAGGTCTGAGAAGAATACTTTTGGTGTTTCATTGGTATGTCATCTATGACTGGATGAGTCAGGCTGCCATGTAGGAGCCATTGAGGAAGTAAGAGGATCAAGGACAGAAGCAGTAGCAGAGGTAGGCGAGAAGTGGTACCAAAATGGTATCAAGAAAAGTAATACCACTAACTCTAGATATAGAAATAAAACTTAAGGTTACCAACGAAAGCATTTGAGCCACATGGATATGCTCAGTAAAAGTGACATGAGTTGGAGCTTCCGTGTCTTTACTGCATAGGGAAGAAGAGAAAGTTCCTTAATTGTTCCTGAAGTTGATGTGGCCTGACAAGGCAAGTGTAGTTCACTGACAACTTGTTGGGTCAAGGATGGGAGGCAAGTTACCCCTAATGAAAACAGTGCTTCCTTCTCCCTGAATTCTGCTTTCCCTCTCGGAGGATTATATGTGAATCATTTTTTGGAGCCTGATGATCAAAATTTAGTATGTAACCCTACCAAGAAGCTTCAGATTTAAAAAAATTAATTTTTAATTAACATATAATGTATTATTTATTTCAGGGGTACAGGTCTGTGATTCATCAGTCTTAACACAATGCACAGCACTCACCATATATAACAAATCCCTAAATAAGAAGAATGAACTGAGACTGTAGAATGACATAAAATATGATGGACGTTTTAAGTCAGAACACCATTTTCAAAAGGTTGTTCTTCCTTGCTTTTCTTTTTGTTTGAACTTTGATATCATTCAGTCACTTACATTTTAGTTCAGAATCTTTCCTGGGCATCTCTCACTGATATTTCTTGCAGTCAGCATCCTACTACTTTCAGATTCTCCAATCTTTCACACTCTTAATTAGGTTTAGGGATATGAGTCCAGTTTCCATCATGGGTTCTTTTGGGAACTTATGACTTTTAATTATGTTTTAACCAATGTGTGTTTATAAGCTTTGTCTGTCTTTTCACAGTCAGAAATAATTGGCCAATAGTCTTAATATCTGTAAATTATATTCATGCAAATTGTAGAATTTTAGGGACAGGTAGAAAATAAATACTTGTTATGTTTAATCTTTATGTTATAATGTTGCTACTTATTGATTCCTGTAATTAATAACCTTAAAAATAGTGAATAATTTATAATATTCCCATGAAAATAAGTAAAAAATTGCATAATACACTTTCTAAAAACTTTGCTAAACAGAAATCAAAAGGAAGGGTGCTAAAATAAATACTCAAAATAGTGGTATCTTTTTTTGTATTTTAATTCCGGTATAGTTAACATACAGTATAGTATATGTAGTGTAGTTTCAGGTGTACAATACAGTAATTAAGCAACTCTGTACATTACTCAGTGTTGTTCATGGCAAATGCACTCCTTTATCCCCATCACCTATTTCACTCATCCCCCCACTCACCTCCCTTCTGGTAGCCATTGGTTTGTTCTCTATAGCTAAGGTTGTGTTTCTTAGCTTCTCTCTCTTTTTTTTCCCCTTATTTTCTTTGTTTTGTTTCTTAAATTTCACATGAGTGAAATCATATGGTATTTGCCTTTCTCTGGTTGACTCATTTCACTTAGCATTATACTCTTTAGTTCCATCCATGTTACTGCAAATGGCAAGATTTCATTCTTTTTTAATGGCTGAAAAGTATTCCTATATATTTATATATATACATATATGTATATATATATACACACACATAATGTATATATAATATATATTTTTAATACCACATATTCTTTATCCATTCATTTATTGATGGCACTTGGGATGTTTCCATATCATGGCTATTGTAAATAATGCTACCTTAAAAATGGCGGTGCATGTAATCCCTTTGAATGTTTTTGTATTTTTTTGGGTATTTTTGTCTTCTGGGTTTTTTTTTTTTTTGGGTAAATGCCCAGTAGTGTGATTGCTGGATCATAGGGTGGTTTAAGTTTTAACTTTTTGAGGAACCTGTTTTCCAGAGGGGCTGCACCAGCTTGCGTTCCCATCAACAGTCTAGGAGGGCTCCTTTTTTCCCACATCCTTTGTAGCACTTATTGTTTCTTGCATTTTTTATTTTAGCCATTCTGATAGGTGTGCTGTGATATCTCATTTAGTTTTGATTTGCATCTCCCTGATGATGAGTGATGTTGAGCATCTTTTCATTGTCTATTGTCCATCTGTATATCTTCTTTGGAGAAATATCTGTTCATGTCTCTGTCCATTAAATTGACTTGTATCAGTTCTTTATATATCTTTGTATCAGTTCTTTACATATCTTTATATATTTTAGATACTCACCCTTTATCAGATATGTCCTTTACAAACATCTCCCATTTAGTAGGTTGCCTTTAATTTTGTTGATTATATCCTTCGCTGTGCAGAAGCTTTTTATTTTGATGTAGTCCCAATAGTTTATTTTTGCTTTTATTTCCCTTAGCTTAGTAGACATATCTAGAAAAATGTTGCTATGACCAACAGCATTTTTTTTCACAAAACTAGAGCAAACAATCCTAAAATTTATATGGAACCATAGAAGACTCTGAATTGCCAAAACAATTTTGAAAGACAAGGGCAAAGCTGGAGGTATCACAATTCCAGACTTCAAGTTACACTACAAAACTGTGATAATCAAAACAGTATGGTACTGGCACAAAAATGGACACATAGATCAATGGAACAGACGAGAAAACCCAGAAATAAACCCACAATTATATGGTCAATTAATCTTTGACAAAGCAGGAAAGAATACCCAATGGTATAAAAGACTTTCTTCAACAAATGGTGCTGGGAAAGCTGGTCAGGTACATGCAAAGGAATGAAACTGGACCACTTTCTTAACACCATACACAATAATAAACTCAAAATGGAATAAAGACCTAAATATGAGACCTGAAACTGTAAAAGTCCTAGAAGAGAGCTCGGACAGTAATGTCTTTGATATCAGCTGTAAAATAGTGGTATCTTCTGATATAATTACATTTTTTTAAAAGATTTTATTTATTTATTTCACAGAGGGAGAGAGATCACAAGTTACTAGGCAGAGAGGCAGGCAGAGAGACAGGGAGAGGAGGAAGCAGGCTCCCTGCTGAGCAGAGAGCCCGATGCGGGCCTCGATCCCAGGACGCTGACATCATGACCTGAGCCGAAAGCAGAGGCTTTAACCCACTGAGCCACCCAGGCGCCCATAATTACATTTTTTTAATTGTGGTGAGAGCTACCAGTTATTTGAAAGCCAAATATTTTTAATTTTCTTCTTTAAAAGTACGTAAACATAGAAAATTGCTCTCATGTTTAAAAATAATTTTTTTTGTACAGAATTCCAGTTTCTTCTCTCCCCCTTTTTGTACTTTAGGTTTCTTCTTTGAATTTCAAGATCATCCTATATGAACACACATTTAGAATGTTTTAGTGAATTATTATGCTGCAAGTCCAGAATTCAGAATAAGTGGATGTATCATTTTTGACCTGGCCTAATTTAGATGGCTGACTATCACATATAAGGTACATTTCAGTAAGTTTTGGTTAGTAACCTTAACCATAAAAAATCATTTTTGTATTATTCCTGTTGACAACAAAAAAATATGACAGGCGTAGTAAGACTTCTGGCCTATTACATATCCAACTCAATGCTTTTGGGAATGGTAAAACTTGTAAAACACTTGTAAGCATAAATTCTCATGGGTTTTATTATATTATTTTTAAACTGTAGATTTTAAATGGTAATTTAATTTCTTAAAATTAAAGATAACTTTTATAAAAATGGTGGCAGGAGGATCACATTTCCAATAAGAAAAATACAATTAGATAAAGAATAGAAATAAAAAGGTAAATTATTAATAAATCTAGAGTGTGCTACCATTTGAGTAGTTCACTATATATCACTGTATTGTGTTAAGTACTATTCTCTCAAATTGTATCCTCTTTTAACATAAACTTACTTAAGCAGATGACATCGGGACCATGAGGCTTTGGTAGTTGTTTGAAAGATGTGCTTTTCTTTCCAGAGCTAATATGAATTTAGTGCCACTAAATATTATGGAAAAAATCTGATTCAGTCGAGTTTGTATATGTGTATTGTTATGTGGAAGGAAAAGTAACAATTAAGGACTCATTTCATTAAACTAGAAACTTTTGTGAGGGAGAAGTGAGGGAAAAATCAATCACACATTTGTGTTGTGGAACTAAACTGAATTTTTAAGCCTTAAATGTGACTTCCATACTTATTAAGTAGAAGGTTATTTTCTAGTTCATTTGGTATATCGCCACAGATGTTTTCAGAGCTCATAGGAAAACAACTGTTAGATTCATTTAGTCATTTATTCACAAATATTTATTCATAACCAATCAGTTTTCTAATGGCTGGAGATAAACAATAAGTAAGATAAGATATTTCTGCCCACATAGAATATACACAATACTGAGGTGAGAACTATTAAATATGTGTATGTGTGTGTTGTATATATGTATGTATATGTATATATACTTATAAATAAAACATATTGTTTATTAAGTATTATGAGCATTAAAAAAAAGAATGTGTCCCCTCAAAATTCATATGTTGAAGCTCTAACCCCATTGTGATGATATTTAGATGTGGGGCCTTTGGGAAGTAGTTAGATTTAGATGAGGTCATGAGAATGGGGTCCCCTTGATGGGATTAGAGTCCCTATGAGGAAAAGAGATCAGAGCTCTTTCCCTCTTTCTGCCATGTGAGACACAGTGAGAAGGTGGCTACCCGACAGCCAGAAAGAGGGTCTCACCAGTAACTGAATTAGCCGGCTTCTTGATTATGATTTTCCAGTCTCCAGAACTGTGAGAAATAATTTTTTTTTTAATGCCATCCAGTCTATGGTATTTTGTTGTAGCTGCCTGAACCGACTAAGACAGAAAGAATGGGAGAGGTAAATGTTAGGGAAGTCTGGCAAGACCTCACTGAAAAAATAATATTTAAGCAGATTTTAGGAGTTGAGTGAGCAAGCCATGTCTTGGAATGCATAGGCGACTGCAATACAAGGGTCTTGGGAATTACAATCATATTTTATCTCTAAGTAAGTAAGGAGAGAACTGGCATCCTTTTTATTAGTCTACCACTCCATGAATGTGGTGCATTTCACCATTTGTTTAGACCCATTTTGAAATCTTTCATCAGTGCTTTCTAGTTTTCACAATACAGGTCTTACACATATTTTGTTAGATTTTTACCTAATTATTTCATGTTTTTGAATCTATTATGAATATTTTTCAACTTCCAAGTGTTTGTCGATATATATCACATATTTTTGTAACTTCTTTGAGATTTTTAAGTAGACAGGATTGTTGTCCATGAAGAAGGTGATTTTGTTTTGTCTTTTCCAATCTGTATGCCTTTTATTTCTTTCTTTCCTATCCCTGATTTTGGTGGGACAAGGGGATTATCCAGACTTATATTATTAAGTATTATATTAACTGTAATATTAGCATTTTTTTCTAAGCACTACTTTAGTTTGACACCTCATATCTTGATATGCTGCATTATCATTTTAAATTCTTTCAAAACATTTTCTATTTTCCTTTTCTGTGATTTTTCTTTTCTTTGACCATGGGTCAGTTAAAACCATGTTGTTTCCAAACATTTAGGGATTTTTTTTAAAAAAGATTATTTATTTATTTATTTCACAGAGGGAGAGAGATCACAAGGAGGCAGAGAGACAGGCAGAGAGAGAGGGGGAAGCAGGCTCCCTGCTGAGCAGAGAGCCCGATGCGGGCCTCGATCCCAGGACCCTGAGATCATGACCTGAGCCGAAAGCAGAGGCTTTAACCCACTGAGCCACCCAGGCGCCCACATTTAGGGATTTTTAAAGATATTATTCTGTTATTGATTTCTGGCTTCTTAATTCTGTTCTATTCAATGAACCTACTTTGTGTAACTTTAAATTTTTAAAATTTGTTGAAATATGTTTTATGGCTCAGAATATGGTTTGTACTGATGCATGTGTACTTGCAAAGAATGGCTATTCTGCTGTTGATTGGCAGATTGTTAGGTAAAATTGAATGAAAATGTTCAGGTCTTCTATATTCTTACTGATTTTTTTTCCTATTTGTTCATTTACTGAGAGAAGAATATTGAAATCTCCATTTATATTAGTGAGTTTATGTGATTCCAATTTATCTCCACTATTGGCTTTTTAGACGTCCCTTCTTTTTGTATTATTTAATGGTTGCACTAGGGTCTTGGTATATATTTTAAAGTTATTACAGTCTATTCTCAAATAATATTATACTACTTCACAGTTAGTATGTACGCACACATGTTCATTATTACTTATCCAGCTTATCATTGTTTGAGGTTCCCAGACTTGTATTTAGTTTTCTCCAGCATTATCTTTCAATTATTTCCTCTGCTCCATTTTCTCTCTCTTCTTATAAGTTTTCCATTATAGTATGTTAGACTATTTGATAGTCTTATAGCACATGGATGCTCTGTTCTGTGTTTTTCACTTAGTGCTTCAGGTTTTAATTGTATATTTCAGTTTAAGTTAACTGAGTCTTGCATCTGCTGTGTTTAGTCTACTAAGAAGATGTGGGAGTTGGTCTTATGCAGGAAAGAATTTGAGCAGATCTTTGTAAGATTCTGTGTTCAAGCAGATTTCTTGCTCCTTTCTTAGGAATGGATGTCCTTTACTTCTGCTCTTTCCTCAGAAGCAATGCACCTTTGCTTGGGATAGATGACAAGAGAGGTTTTTGTTTCTCCCCTAGTGGGAGCCTGCTTTTGCTTGTAGTTAGGTGCAATGCAGATGGTGAGTGATAAGGAAAGGGATTCCCAACCTCCTCCCACCACAAAAGACAGTTTTTGCTTCTGTCCCTTGATCAACTGCACTTCACTGCCTAGGGCCTGTCCTTCCTCCAGCAGCTTAAAGCTATTAGTATCTAGGGAAAAAAGTCTAGCAAGGAAGGTTGGGTTTCATTTGTGTAGGACCAGGGGCTCTCTCAAAGTTCTCCTTCCTTTCTCCTAATCTTTATTGTGAGCACTGGGTGGAGGTCAGGGGGAAAGAGGTTGCAGTGAGTGCAGTCTCAGCTTGTTTCTGAGGGTACAAAGGATGCTAGCCCATACTTGGTCTTTAAGAATTTGTTACTATTTTAGCTATTTTCTTCTAGGCCACTCTGATGATGGCAGCCCTTCATTTTGTGCTCTGCCAAAATTACAGTATTTTTTGCATCTCATCTCTCCTCACAGAGGCCCTTCAGTCTGGAATTTAGTTCATCTGGTTGCCTTGCAAACTTATCTCTCTAATGGATTTTAGAAAGGTATAATTTTGTGAATTATCTAGCTTTGCCTCATTGTTAGGGTGCAAGTAGTGCTCTCTTGTGACTTTCTTTTTTTTTTTTTAAGATTTTTATTTATTTATTTGATAGAGAGAGAGATCACACGTAGGCAGAGAGTCAGGCAGAGAGACAAGAGGAAGCAGGCTCCCTGCTGAGCAGAGAGCCCAATGCGGGACTCCCTCCCAGAACCCCAAGATCATGATCTGAGCAGAAGGCAGAGGCTTTAAACCACTGAGCCACCCAGGCGCCCTCTTGTGACTTTCAACATCTGATTTGGCTGTCTATAGTCTGTTAAGATATGCATTAGGGTTTTCTACCTTTCCATGTAGTCTTAGAAGAAAGAAAATCCTGCAGAAATCCATTAGATTTGCAACATGGTGGTCATTGGTGAGTTGAGAAGTGCAGTTTCATTGATATGGTGATGGCCAAAGTTTGACAGGGGAGTAGGTTCAAGAGACAAGAAAGAAGAAGAGTTGGAAACCAGGAGTTTAAATAACTCTCTTGAGGATTTTCCTCAATAAAGGCCAGGAAATTAGGTAGCAGCTAGAATAGGGGAGTACATTGCTGGAGCTAAGTCTTTAACTAGGCAGAAGTGTTGGGATCTAGTGCTCATGTGAAGGGATTGGCCTTTGTTTGGAGCATGGAGAATTCTCTGTAGAAACAGGAGAGAAGCCCAATGTACAGGCAACAACATTGGTAGGTGAGAAGATGTGGTGAAGGGAGCTTGTGAAGTTTCTTTTGTGATTACTTCACATTCTCAGTGCTGAAGGTAGCCAGCCAGCCAGGTATCATGAGAGAATGGGGGAAAACTGTTGAAAATTTGAGAACAGCTTCAAAGGTATGAAGGAGTCATCTAAGATAGACTAAGATGGACTAATATTTGAGAATAGATTATTTTTCACAATCCAAATAAAAAAGTAAACAGAAACAATAGTCATAAAACCTTTCCTTATTTCCCTGTTACCTTCCATCTGTTATCCTGACAGAAAAAAAATATTTCATTGCTTCATACTCACTTCTTTTTTGTACTGTGAAATACTAACACAAGCATTGAAATATTAAAATCAATTATCCACTTATTTGGCATCATGTGGAAAAGGCTACAGAGATGTTCATGATTCCAGCTATTTTTATATTATATAAGTGTTGGCCTAGTATGACAAATCTCTTTAGTACCACTGATCCAAATTATTTGATGAATGAGGAAACAGGCAATCATTATGTTTATTGGCTTGAACCCTTTCTCAGCACTTCCAAATAATATAATTAACTACTATTATGGGAAACCCTTAGAAAATTCTCCAAATGAATTATGACATTCCTGGAACCACATTGTAACATTTTTTTTCTTCTTATAGGAACCAAAGATTATAATAGATTATAACCAGTTTTCTTTTTTTTTTTTTTAAAGATTTTATTTATTCATTTGACACAGAGAGAGAGATTACAAGTAGGCAGAGAGGCAGGCAGAGAGAGAGGAGGAGGAAGCAGGCTCCCCGCCGAGCAGAGAGCCCGATGTGGGCCTCGATCCCAGGACCCTGGGATCATGACCTGAGCCGAAGGCAGCGGCTTTAACCCACTGAGCCACCCAGGCGCCCTATAACCAGTTTTCTTAAGCAAAGTGCAACAAAGTCAATATGCCCTTTTCTAATCTATAGAAATGCATATATTCATTGAGGGAGGAGTAACATCTGCATATCATCTGCTCAGAGGCCTTCTGTTTAGGAATTCTCCTTGCTTTATTCTTATTATTTTTTGTGAAGCCAATGTCTCTGGGTAGATTGGTAAAACAAGAGAGATCTGTCCCTCTGTATCTTATCAAATGAATATTATAATTGGATTTCACCATGGGCCCAGAACTTTGATCCAGAGAAAGTAATAAAAAGATCAGTATACTCCTGGAACATTCACTTAGTGCTCCCTAAGGTTTTGAACTGTGGACTATGTGTATGTGTCGAGGAGGGGGTGTGTACATCCCTCTGTCAGTCTCCTCCCAGACATCAAGTGAACAATTCTGGCTATTATTTGTACAATTAAAGATAACCACGTTTAAGCAAATGCCTGGAGGCAGCTAGGATAATATCTAGATATTGCTAAACATTGTATAGGTGAGGGTAAAGGGATTGATTATTTCTCTCATTGACTTGGAATTTTCATGTATGGCTTTGAGAAGAATCAAAGTTAGGTTTTTTACAGAGAAGGGAACAGATAATACCAAGTTTGATGAAACCCAGAACAACTATACAGAGCTAAACATCTCAGGTCTCTAAACATGCAAACACTGGGAAAAAAAAATTGTAAAAGGGTCAGTAATTTGAGAAGGTCAGCAAACATTTGAATTGTGATCTTTGCATCATGACTGAGTTGCACCATGATTTAATCTCATGAGGCCCTCCATGAAAAACACGTAAGATCACTCCATAGAGCTGATGTCCATACCCCAAACCCCTGATATCTTGCACATCTCATGCTCTGTTGCTTCTTGGCTATTGGACAGCTTAATTCAGGCTATTGGACAGCTTAATTGTCAGTCTCCTAAATGTATTATTGGTGTTAGCAGTTTGCACTCACACTTCATTACTCTTCGGGGTTGATGGTATGGATTGAATATTTGTATCTGTCCAAAATTCATGTTGAAGCCCTAATATGGTGGTATTTGCATGTGGGCATTTGGGAGGTAATTAGGTCATGAAGGTGGAGCTTCCATGATAGGATTAGTGTCCTGATAAGAAGAGGAAAAGAGCCAACTCTCTTTCCACCGTGTGAGGGTGAAATGAAGAAGATGGGTGTTTATAAACCCTCACCAAGAGCATGATCATACTGGCAACTTGATTTCAGACTTCTAGACTTCAGAACAATGAAAATTAAATGTTTGTTGTTTAAGCCACCCAGTATATGATATTCTGTTTTAGCAGCCTGAACTGCTCAGTACAATATCTGGTACATAAGGCACATGGTATGTGCTCAACACATGTTAGCAATTACTATATTTTTGTTATGGTCCTTAATAAATGATGTTATGACATTATGATAATGGAAATTAATGACATCAATAGAGTAACTAGCAAGGTGTGGTGGACATTGTGTCCACAAATATTTGGTTCTCTTCTCATTCTGGATGTACTGGAGGATTAGAATTCCCAGTCTCTTGAAGTTAAGCATGACCATACAACTTTTGGTGAATGAAACATTTGAGAGCTGGTATCTGACTCAATATAATTCTCTCATCTCTTTCTCTGTCTTGGTTATCGGATAATCATTTATTGATAAGGCTGGGCAAACTCGTGGAGCACTAGAAAGTTTAAGCCTTTTAGCTTTTGGTATTACTACCAAAGCATAATTATCTTACCGTGACTTATTTATAAAGTCAATGAAGGAACAATTCATGTCATTGGTGATTTTTTCTTGGCTGAGCATGCCTGCAAGGAAAGTTAGAATTTCAGCAGTAGTCAGAGGAACAAAATCTGGGATTGGGCAGTGAGTGATTTAAATCTTTCCTAAGAACTGTGGTGACCACATTCTTCAGCTGAGCTGGCTTCATACCAGAGACCGATGTGGATACTGAGCGAGGTGAGGCAAAGCCATCATCTCAGTTCTGGGGAGAACACTATCCAGTCACTGGGGGTATGAAGAGGTCCAGTTCCTGAGAAGGACAGGCCTGCAACATGTAACCACCTATAGAAAGGGCTTCAGTGAAGAATTCCAGCCCCAGAAGTGACCCAGAATACCTATAAGAAAATCGAGGCAAAAATCCAGTTCCTGAACTTGGTAAATATGGTGGGTTTGTGCCAGAGGGGCAGAGTTTGATAGAGTGGAAAAGAGAGAAATGGTGAACTGTTTTCTCATTTGGAATAAAATACTAAAAATGTTGCATTGTGTTTTAAAAACTTTAAACTCAAACTATTAGAAAAATGAAACCCAAAGTACCTTGAGGAAGTAGTCATATAATTGAATAGTCATAAATTAAACTTAGTATAGACTTCAGTCTTGAAATTTCATTATGGCTTGAGAAAATTCTAGTAATTTAAAAATACTATAATGCAGTAATTAAACATGAAATAGTATCGCTTGACAGGGAGAAACTGAACCCTGTCAGGAAATGATCAGGTCACAAAAATTATGAATTTTATACTGCAGCTATGTAGAAAGTCTGAAGAAAAAGAATCCTTAGGGATTTTTACTTGTCTGTCAGGAAGAATAAACTGATGGAGTGAACCATGCCAATTTAAAGGTTTAGTGAGCTGTAGCAAGAATATTATGAGTAAAAATGGCTGCATGTTATGTGGGAATGCCACCTCCTTCAGATTTCTTATAAATAGCTCCAGGTCTTGCTGCCGTGTGGGTCCTGCTGAGTTTTCCCCCCTTTTCTCTAATTCTCTTTGGACAAATATGACATCTATTTTTCTGAAGTTTGCTGAAGAAATTTTTACTGCTGCTGCTTGCCCATTGGTATAATTTCTGAGGTTGCTGGGGACTAGTGTTGGGAAAATTGTGGCAGGTGCACAGAAGAGAAAAATACCCAAATAACATAGCTTAAACGAGATACAAGTTTATTTCTTTCTCTCATAAAAACAGTATAGAATGGGTATGGTTGGCTCCTGGTCAATAGGGACCCAGGATCCTCTGAGGCAAAGCTCTGCCATTTTAGTTGGCCTTGTCTTCAACATCATCTCATTTGTTCCAGGCCATGAATAGGAGAAAATACAGAAGGGCAAAAATAGCCTTTTCCCATTCCATCAGCTTTAATTAAAGGAAGCATTTCTACTAATATTTCATTGGCTTAGACTTAGCCACATTGCCATGCTCAACTACAAGGGAAGGTAGAAAATGCAGAACTTAATTCCAGGCAGCAAGTAGGATTTCCTACTACTCTGCCAGTAAAAACCCAAAGAATAGGTATCAGAAAGCAATTAGCTATCTTTGCATAACTATCAAAGACACTGGCACAAGTGCTATTGAGAATTTTATTTCAATGTCCCAAAGCTTTTTATCCCAAATCAAAACAATATTTCTATCAAAAAATACATATACATCAAAAAAATACATACACATTATATAACACATGGAACAAATAGTGACAAAAGAGAAAGGTAAATTTTTCTCTAACTGCACCATCCAAAAGTAACACTATTGACATCTTGGTATATGTCCTTTCATTATTTCATACATATTTATGTTCCTATGTAACTATTTACATAAACTAATGAATATATATATAGTATATTATAAATATACAATACTGATATACATAAATATACATTTAATTGGGCCATATAATATTATTTTATACATTTTTTACTTATTAACATTTCCTTATATCAACAGTTATTTTGTGGAGATCAAAATCTTTTATTGGCCTATAGTATTTTATTATATCAAAGAATTATCTTGACTTATTTATTTATTTTACCTTGACTAATCTAAATGATACCCAAATATGCTCTAAATGTATTATACCTGATGTACTTTATTTGATGGTGAACATTGTATTTTTATTTGTTTGGGTCCGTTTTGGATTAATTCCGTGGTGTGAATTATTAACAATAGAATTGTTTAGGCATAGATTTTATATTTTGACAGCTTAATATTATGTGTCACACTTACATATTTGTATTTAGATAATTTTTATAACTGAGAGTATTTAGTAAATGTAAATCTAAAGCAAAACATAAATTATATAATATCTTATGAAACTAAAGGAGTTTACACAGGCAGCTTTTTATTTTTTATTCTTGAAAATTTAATTTATTTATTTGTCACAGAGAGAGAGAGCACAAGCAGGGGGAGCAGCAGAGAGAGAGGGAGAAGCAGGTTCTTTGCTGAGCAGGGAGCCTGATGAAGGACTCGATTTCAGAACCCTGGGATCATGACCTGAGCCGAAGGCAGCTGCTTAACCTGAGTTACTCAGGCGCCCAACATAGGCAGTTTTTTAAAGGCTATTTTAAAGTGTTAGTGTTTATGAGTTTGCCTTAGAAATAACAGCATAACAGAAAAAAAGATGACAGCCACAGACACTTCTAGCATCATTACCTTTCATCAGATGTAAGTGAATCATGCATTCTATCTTAATATTTCTTTTTCATGTCAGTGTTGAATAAAATGTTTTATTTCTTGCGCAGGGAAATACTGACTGTGTTTATGTACACCAGAAATTATCACTTACCAGTAATGCAACAGAGAGCATGGGACATTGTATATGACTGTGTAGGGGAAAACGACTCCTTTGCGGGGCATTGTTCTTTGCATGTGAGAAGACATCATTTTTTCTGCCTTGAATTCAGGCCCCTGTCATTTGCTTCAGATTGATTGAATGGGGGACTGCCAGAGAGAAAAACACCTCATTTATAACCAATTCAGACTCTCGAGATACTTGAAAGTAAGACCAAACTTAGAAAAGTCAGACATTTCAAAGTAGGCTGATTATAATTGTCTTTGGTATATCTTATACATCTTCTTAATTAACAACTTGGAGAAAGCTAATCACCTAGGGACCCTCAGAATAGTTTAATTGTTCATAGAAGGACCAAAGCCCTGAAGGTCTTTCTAAAAAGAGAATGCTGAATATGTGTATTTGACTAGCAGGGGGTTGAAAGAATTTTTGAAGATGTGGTTGTTAATATGGACAAGGGGAGAAAAGGATCTACTCAATAATTATAATTAGAGATTTGCATTTGGGAAGAAATCTTTAAAATTTGCTTAGTATTCCCTTTGCATGACTTCATCCCAAATGAGCAATTTAACAAATCTCATCCTTGAGAAGTTACTCATTTTTATGGGTTGGAATATACAGCATTTACTCCAAGAATCATTTTAAAAATTTTTTTTTCAAACTTTGAAAGAATTACTTTATAGTAAAACTTCCAGTTAGGACATTTGCATTGAAAGACACAGTGCATTTTCTTTTTTTAAAGACATTACAGAGCTAGAATAAGGGCTGTTTATTGAATGCTTGTTCTGGATCAAATCCTTCATGTGTGTTGCTTCTAATCTTAACAACAAATCTCCAAAGTGGGGATCATTATTATTCTTTTATAAATGAGGAAACTGAGTTTCAGAGAGGATAGAAATTTCTGTCATGTCTCACAGCTACCACATGTCAGAGGTAGGACTAGAACTTATGGCCTTTAGGACAAAGGAACCAGGATGATTCCCTAAGGAAAGTATTAGCTGTTGGGTGGAGAAGATAAAAGGTACAACTGTATAGAATGACTCTTGAAAAGTACACATGAAGATAAGAAAACTGACAAAACTTCCAAGTATTACTTCTGTGTTTGTTTTTTAGTATTTAAAACAAAAATCTGGTGAAAAGGGGAAGTTTCAGAATCAAATATTAGTCGATACATACAGTATTATGATTGAAAAGGACACTTAGCATCTTAAAATTTCTGGAAATTATATGGTCTTGAGCATTTATTCTAATTTGATCTATCTGTAAAATAGAAACATGTTTCGAGTTAACTGATGAAATAAATTTTCTTCTGCGGGCCTCATTGTACTTCAAGGTTTATAGCTGGGTCAGGTTAACACTTACTGATGGCTTTATATGTATCAAATGCTAAGTAGATAAGAACTTAGGCAATTTAGGAAGGAAAACTTTGAACAAGATGGGAGTTTAAATAGCATCATACTTTCATGTAGGGCTTTTTATTCATTTGTAATGTTCGAATGCTTATTGGGTATCCATAATTCAGTGTTTAAGGAGTCTGATGTGTTTAATTCTTGAAAGGCAAAGTAGCTTAGTGCTTACAGCCTCCTGAGCAAGGTTTCTTGGGTGCAAAGTGATGGGATATCTTTTTCTCTTTTTCTTTTTTTTTCTGATGGGATATCTTATTATCAGGATGACATCTTGTTAACAGGATGACATCTGGTGAATATCTTGGTTTTTTTTAAAATATTTTATTTATTTATTTGTCAGAGAGACAGATCACAAGTAGGCAAAGAGGCAGGCAGAGAGAGAGGAGGAAGCAGGCTCCCCACTAAGCAGGGAGCCCAATGCGGGCCTCGATCCCAGGACCCTGAGATCATGACCTGAGCCGAAGGCAGAGGCTTTAACCCACTGAGCCACCCAGGCGCCCTGCTGAATATCTTGTTAACAGGATGACAAACTGGTTAGTCTTTTGTTCAGAAAAGGACAGCTTAACCCCCTTCCCTTCCCTCCCCTCCCCTCTCCTTCTCTCTCCTCTGCTTCTCCCTCCCTTCCTTCCTCCCTTCCTCCCTTCCTTCCTTTTCTCTTTCTTTCTTGCTTTTTTTCCTAGAGAGAGAGAGAGAGCATGTGAGCACATGTGAGCAGTGGGGGAGGGGCAGGCTCCACACCCATCATGGAACCCAATGCAGGACTCCATCCCAAGATTCTGCAGTCATGACCTGAGCCCAAATCAAAAGTCTGACCGACAGAACCACCCACCTTAACCAACTGAACCACGCAGGTGCCCCTAGAACAACTTTTCTTATCCACATAAGCTGCTTTATTGCAAAGGGTAGAATCTGTCATTGCAGTGAACTCAGACTTTGTTTTAGATATGAGTTTTTCTTTTCTTTTTTTTTATTCTTTGCCCCAGGGGTACAGGTCTGTGAATCATCAGGATTACATCTTTCACAGCATTCACTAAAGTACAAAGCCTCCCCAGTGTCCATAACCCATCCACCCTATCCCTACCCTCCCACCCCCCAGTAACCCTCAGTTTGTTTGGACATTGCTGCTATAAACATTCGGGTGCATGTGCCCCTGAGGATCACTACCTTTGTATCTTTAGGGTAAATAATCAGTAGTGCAATTGCTGGGTCATAGGGTAGCTCCATTTTCAACTTATCATATGATAATTGTCTTTCTCTGATTGACTTATTTCGCTCAGCATAATACCCTCTAGTTCCATCCACAACATTGCAAATGGCAAGATTTCGTTTCTTTTGATAGC
Organism: Ailurus styani; assembly: GCA_002007465.1. Lineage (NCBI taxonomy): Eukaryota > Metazoa > Chordata > Mammalia > Carnivora > Ailuridae > Ailurus > Ailurus styani. Next base: position 89,940 of record LNAC01001613.1, read on the forward strand.
TGCATAGTACTCCACTGTATATATATATACCACATCTTCTATATCCATTCATCTGTTGATGGACATCTAGGTTCTTTCCATAGTTTGGCTATTGTGGACATTGCTGCTATAAACATTCGGGTGCATGTGCCCCTGAGGATCACTACCTTTGTATCTTTAGGGTAAATAATCAGTAGTGCAATTGCTGGGTCATAGGGTAGCTCCATTTTCAACTTTTTGAGGAATCTCCACACTGTTTTCCAGAGTGGCTGCACCAGCTTGCATTCCCACCAGCAGTGTAGGAGGGTTCCCCTTTCTCTGCAACCTCATCAACATCTGTCATTTCCTGACTTGTTGATTTTAGCCATTCTGACAGGTGTGAGGTGGTATCTCACTGTGGTTTTGATTTCTATTTCTCTGATGCTGAGTGATGTTGAGCACTTTCTCATGCGTCTGTTGGCCATTTGGATGTCTTCTTTGGAGAAATGTCTGTTCATGTCTTCTGCCCATTTCTTGACTGGGTTATTTGTTTTATGGGTGTTGAGTTTGAGAAGCTCTTTATAGATTTTGGATACTAGCCCTTTATCTGATATGTCATTTGCAAATATCTTCTCCCATTCTGTCAGTTGTCTTTTGGTTTTGTTGACTGTTTCCTTTGCTGTGCAAAAGCTTTTAATCTTGATGAAGTCCCAATAGTTCATTTTTGCCCTTGCTTCCCTTGCCTTTGGTGATGTTCCTAGGAAGAAGTTGCTGCGGTTGAGGTCGAAGAGGTTGCTGCCTGTGTTCTCCTCGAGGATTTTGATGGATTCCTTTCTCACATTGAGGTCTTTTATCCATTTTGAGTCTATTTTTGTGTGTGGTGTCAGGAAATGATCCAGTTTCATTTTTCTGCATGTGGCTGACCAGTTTTCCCAACACCATTTGTTGAAGAGACTGTCTTTTTCCCACTGGACATTCTTTCCTGCTTTGTCGAAGATTAGTTGACCATAGAGTTGAGGGTCCATTTTTGGGTTCTCTATTCTGTTCCACTGGTCTATGTGTCTGTTTTTGTGCCAGTACCATACTGTCTTGATGATGACGGCTTTGTAATAGAGCTTGAAATCTGGAATTGTGATGCCGCCAACTTTGCTTTTTTTTTTCAACATTCCTTTGGCTATTCGGGGTCTTTTCTGGTTCCATATAAATTTTAGGATTATTTGTTCCATTTCTTTGAAATAAATTGCTGGTATTTTGATGGGGATTGCATTAAATGTGTAGATTGCTCTAGGTAGCATAGACATTTTCACAATATTTATTCTACCCATCCATGAGCATGGAATGTTTTTCCACTTCTTTGTGTCTTCCTCAATTTCTTTCATGAGTACTTTATAGTTTTCTGAATACAGATTCTTTGCCTCTTTGGTTAGGTTTATTCCTAGGTATCTTATGGTTTTGGGTGCAATTGTAAATGGGATTGACTCTTTAATTTCTCTTTCTTCTGTTTTGTTGTTGGTATATAGAAATGCAACTGATTTCTGTGCATTGATTTTATATCCTGACACTTGACTGAATTCCTGTATGAGTGCTAGCAGTTTTGGAGTGGAGTCCTTTGGGTTTTCCACATAAAGTATCATATCATCTGCAAAGAGTGAGAGTTTGACCTCTTCCTTGCCGATTTGGATGCCTTTTATTTCTTTTTGTTGTCTGATTGCTGAGGCTAGGACTTCTAGTACTATGTTGAATAGCAGTGGTGATAGTGGACAGCCTTGCCGTGTTCCTGACTTTAGGGGAAAAGCTCTCAGTTTTTCTCCATTGAGAATGATATTCGCTGTGGGTTTTTCGTAGATGGCTTTGATGATATTGAGGTATGTACCCTCTATGCCTACACTATGAAGAGTTTTGATTAAGAAAGGGTGCTGTACTTTGTCAAATGCTTTTTCAGCATCTATTGAGAGGATCATATGGTTCTTGTTCTTTCTTTTATTAATGTCTTGTATCACATTGATTGATTTGCGAATGTTAAACCAACCTTGCATCCCAGGAATAAATCCCACTTGGTCGTGGTGAATAATCCTTTTAATGTGCTGCTGGATCCTATTGGCTAGTATTTTGTTGAGGATTTTTGCATCCGTGTTCATCAAAGATATTGGTCTGTAATTCTCCTTCTTGATGGGGTCTTTGCCTGGTTTGGGGATCAAGGTAATGCTGGCCTCATAAAAGGAGTTTGGAAGTTTTCCTTCCAATTCTATTTTTTGGAACAGTTTCAGGAGAATAGGTATTAATTCTTCTTTAAATGTTTGGTAGAATTCCCCTGGGAAGCCGTCTGGCCCTGGGCTCTTGTTCGTTGGGAGATTTTTGATGACTGCTTCAATCTCCTTACTGGTGATGGGTCTATTCAGGTCTTCAATTTCTTCCTGGTTCAGTTTTGGTAGTTTATATTTCTCTAAGAATGCATCCATTTCTTCCAGATTGTCAAATTTGCTGGTGTAGAGTTGCTCATAATATGTTCTTAGAATTGTTTGTATTTCTTTGGTGTTGGTTGTGATCTCTCCTCTTTCATTCATGATTTTATTAATTTGAGTCCTTTCTCTTTTCTTTTGGATAAGTCTGGCCAGGGGTTTATCAATCTTATTAATTCTTTCAAAGAACCAGCTCCTAGTTTCGTTGATTTGTTCCACTGTTCTTTTGGTTTCTATTTCATTGATTTCTGCTCTGATCTTTATTATTTTTCTTCTCCTTTTGGGTGTAGGCTTTCTTTATTGTTCTTTCTCTAGCTTTTGTAGGTGTCGAGTAAGGTTGTGTACTTGAGACCTTTTTTGTTTCTTGAGGAAGGCTTGTATTGCTATATACTTTCCTCTCAGGACTGCTTTTGCTGTGTCCCAAAGATTTTGAACAGTT